>SCLH01002340.1:10949-52097 GCA_004367855.1 Oikopleura vanhoeffeni
AAATTCTCCACAGAATGGGGCAATCAAAAAAGTTTTCTGAGAAATCTCAATTATCGTGCCCCACATCCTTAAATTGGGCAAGCTTTTCTAATAAATCCTATTTTGATCATACCCTTTTTCATTACCACGTTCAGACGTAAATTGGGGGAACTTTGAAGTAACCAAACACTGAAGATGTAATTGCATCAGAAACAGTATATAAAAGATTGGTATCCCTGGTATTCTACTTTCACGTTAGACCCGCGTTTGATCAATGATAGCACAGTGCTATTAGCACTGGATACCACGACGGCGACCAATTAGATTATTTATATTGTATGCTCGAATTCGTCACATTTATGGATGGAAAATAACATTTGAAATTTTTTTATCGAAAATTTATATTTTCATTCTCAAGATTTAATTCAGAGTGAACTAATGCAACGACAATTACAGTGAACGGGTTATTACCTCAAAAAAAACAATGAGGTTAATGAAAATATAACTTGGAAAAAATAGAAATTTTGGAAATTTTTTTATATCGAAATTTTGGAAATTTTTTTTTCGAAGCAAACCAGTAACAAAAATGAAAATGCAGCTAAATTTAACTTTCTATCACTTCTGAGTCTCGAGATACGGCCTCCGTCGGAAACCCCCTTAAACCATTTAAAAAAAAACTCAAACTTAAAAAAATCTAATTCTTAATACGGATAGTTTTAAGACTTTCAAAATTTCTTATTTTAAATCGCTCCAGTTAATACTGGTAACACCGGTTGAAATTGAAAATTTGGAACACGCAGAATTTGTCTACAAAATATTTCTCAAATATTCTGTTTCTAGCTAAAATGATTACCTCAAGCGTAAAGTTATCGGATTAACTGCAAAACCGCCAAAGTGACGTAGGCTTCGTCACATAGCTACAGCGTCGCCCACGCAGCGTTGGTGCAAAATTTTGAGTAATTTTCGGTTGAATTCGGATATTGTCAATATCTAATTGTGTGTGTACCAAAAACACCCATTTTGAGAAAATTTTAAAAATAACGAGCTAATTGTCTAAAGTCTTTGAGTTTCATGATATGATATGATATCACATCAATAAAAACACTAACCCCTCTTAATCCCTTGCCGCCTTTGAAACTATTAACATCTAGGATTCCCGAATTTAAGATATCCCACAAAAAATAAAATTCTAATAAATCGCTAAATAAAATTAAAGTTAAATGAAGCAAAATTTAACTAATCTGATTCTTCAGAAACACTAAAAACCAGGTAGATTGCAGTGCAATCATTGCACTAGTTGCTTTCCAACGCTGAGAGTTTATTTGATTTTTCATGTACGCAAAAGTGCAATTTTAGACAGTCAATACGTCGATACTGCAAGTACATTCAGTCTAAGGTAGGCCGGTCAAAAGTTTCAAAAATTTCACCTGGAAAGTGTTAAAGACCGTTTTTGAAATTACCTATCTTTTGGTTTGAATTTTCGAAATGAATTCGAGAATAATTTCCAGCCAAATGATGGGCAAAAAAATTTTCATAGCCATATCACCACAAAACCTAAAATTGCTCCGAAAATTAAATGAATCTGAGTCGGTCGAATTTTGTCGTGCCTTCCTTAATTTAATCTATACAGTAATAAAACTTTTTTCTCACAGATCAAGATAATCCTTACTAAACCTCAACTAACTTAAAAACGTTTACTTGCGCTATATATAGGCTATATAGGCTATATCATATAGCCTATGGTAGCCTATAGTAGGCCCATTGGCTACTATAGCCTATGTCAATCAGCGATATTATGCGTCGGTACGAGATTTCCGGTGGGTTTCGGTTGAATAAGGATAGTACAATGTAATGCATCATTGTCGCTATCCTACTCGATAACATAATTTTTTGTTGTCATCCGCATTCACGAAATTTTTTCTACATAAGTTTTCTATTTAATTCCGGGTAATTAGGATATATATTTGATAAACAATGAACTCATAATATTTAACTATTTGAGGGTGTAATATCTTATTTTCGGCATTAAAAATGAATTTTAAGGTTGATTTGCCCGTTGGATAGCTGGTGACTGGATGGAGCAGCTTGCATTTACTACACTACACCAAGCGAATTGAATTTCGCCTTTTCGTAATCTACCCCTCGTAGCGATTGGATCACATTTTGATTTCAAATTTAAGGAGGTAAGATCATTTTTTAGTGATTTTTATTTGCTTTAGTTTAAGTCATCTACATCGAAAAAAATCAATACATGAACAATTTGAAAGAAACAGCTTTAAAAATTGCGACAAAATTAAGAAAAATTCTCTCCTGGAATTCTTAAGTTTTTAAAGTATATTTGAGGGAATTTTTAAACGGACTATAAATAAACTTAGTAGGGTTTTGAATTGCAAATTCAAAAAAGTTCAACACCTGGCACTTTTTATTTGAAATGTGGACTTTTATTAACGGATGCACTCATAGTGAATTTCAGTATAATTTTCAATTTCTTGTAGGGTTTTAAGAATCAAATTTTACACAAATAAAATATCCGCAATAATATTTTCAAGTTATTTTCACGTTTTTAGCATTATGCGCCGTGAATAATAAGGCTAAGAACGTGGAATTATGCGAAAAACTTGGAACTATTAATGCGGAGCTTTTAATCATAAACAATTTCGAATTTCATTTTTAACTCCAGAATTATCAAAAAATTAAAATTTTTTTTCGAAAGACATTTCAAGTATTCAATTTTTGAAAAAAAATATTTTTCTGTTATGAGTTCTCATATTTAACAAAATAAGATAAAAACGGGATAAAACTTTGTAGCCAAGAACATTTGAAATTCATTTTAAACTTTATAAATTAATTTTTTTTCAAAAAAAAATATATTAAATTTAAAAATGATTGAACAAAAATGCAATTAAAATTATTATTTTCACGAAAGTATTTGATACAAAATTATTTGTGGAAAATGTCACACTTTCCAAAAACTGCTCACCCCCTTTAATTTAGGCCAAGTAAAAGACCAAGCAAGTGCCCGTACTACACCACGGAATTTGGCGGTTTTTACCTTACGTCATGGCTCTCCTTATGTTGAATTTTGGTGCGGTGTATTGAGCTGGCTATGATATAATAATACAATCTTGATGAGCTCCAAAAAATGTTTCGCAACAGCACCACCACCATAATTTTGTTCAATTCGGTCTTGGACTCAAAAACGGCTTCACTTCTCTTTACCAACCCCCAACGAAACCCTTAAAGGCCAACTTGAGCGCTGAACTAAGCGTATCGGGGCCTATTTTACCGATTTTTTTATTTGAGAAAAAATTTTGAATGAATTTTTAAGAAACCTGAACTTATTTCGAATCCAAAACTCAAAATTCTTTAATTATAAACTGCAAAAAGAGAAATATAATAAAGAGGGATTTGTTCGAATCAGAAGAAATAACAGAGATTTTTAACCCCCCTTCGTTTACTATCGAATAATAAATCGTGATCCCAACGTCTAGTTTGGAGTGACTTGGAGATTCAGATTGAACACAAAATCGAAAACTAAACAAAATGACAAAAATTACAAATTTTTTATTTTTAACTACCCTGTCGGTAGCATATGCTGGTGGCTGTGACTCTAGTCCGTGTGAAAATGGAGGAACGTGCTACGATATCGGAGAATCTGGTTATGAATGCATTTGCAATTCATTTGCTGGCAAAAATTGCCAAATAGGTAAGAGTTTTTTTACTTTTATAAAAATTAATTAAAAAAATGAGTTGTACGGCTTACTGAAACAAATTTAAGTTTTTTGACTTCAGACTTATTTATAATGAATTGAATTTAAAAAAGATGAATTTTCCAAAATGACCAATTTTCTGACTACCTGGTGTAAACTATAAGGATAAAAATTGAACTAAAGTCCCCCAAAAAATGGTTTAGTTGGAGAAACTGTTCCAGTTAGATTGATTTTGCGGAGGTACATGAGTCATGTAAAATGACTTATCGTCATGATACTTGGAAATTCATTTTATTGTTAAGCATCTTTTTCTGAAATTCTCTTATTTCAAAAATTTCTGATTTTTTAAATGTTGAATCAACATTGTTGATAATATAGTTTTAGTAATTTTTTTCAAAAATTGTTCAATCAGAAAGAAAAAAGAATCGTTTACATCTAATTTGAGATCAAATTTGTCAAGTTGATTAAAAAAGTTTTCTGATCGGTCCATTTTTAATTTTTTTAACTTCAAGCAAAAAATTTTAGCCTACAATTGTAGCGAAAAAAGTATACTAAAAATTTTATCGATCAAAATTAATATTCCAAAAAACGAACTCAAAACATTACCCACAAAGTCAATTATATCTTCAGCTCAATTTTCAAGAATGTTTTAATTAAAACTAATAAGCCAAAAATAAAAATGCAATTTAAACCTCGTAATGATATGAATTATGCAGCTTTGTTGTCACTATTAATTCTTTAAATCGCATGAGACTTGCTCACCAGTTTTCTCAAACCGCTAAAGTAACTTACAAACCGTAAAGTTTAAAATTAACCAGCAGCTAAGCCGGTTAGTTTATCTCATCTAACCGCTATAAAGTAATGGGTGCCATCAAAATTTCTGGGCTGAAATATAAAGCCGCTTTTAATTAGTTTACTTTAGCAATTCACCTATTTTGTCTTTAAATAAAATATGCTCAGAAATATAATACTCATAATACAGGTTTCGTAATTATAGCCCAGCTTCCTTGAAGATTCCGAAACGCAGGAAATTCGGTAATTTAAGAATTTAGTCTAGCTCCTTTTTTGATCAAGATAAGTGGAAGTTTTAACTACATAAATAGCAGCACACCCTGATTAGCTTTATTGATACAAAAACTAACTACCTTTTAATTTAAAAGTTGACCTTCAAAAATATTAGATGGTATTTTTATCTATATTTCGTTTAAAAAAACTTATATTTCCCTAGCTTTCACACAATTTGCACTAAGAATCTACGATACTATCAGAGTTATAACCACAGGATTTGTTTGCAGAATAACTTTTGGACGTTTTAGTCTAACGTAGGAAATTCCTACTAGGAACGGCATAACTTTTTTTTGCTGGACATTTTTTTCGTTATATTTACATTGTAGCCCTTGAACAAATATTACGTTCAATAAAAAAAATTTCAAAAAAATGTCAGCTACTGCTTAAAAAGGAGAAACGGTTTTTGAAAGTGCCTATGTTGCTTGGAATTTTCTTAAAATATTTTTCAAATTTATTATTAAAATTTTTAACTTTTTAATCAAGGCTCGTATACCTTATGAGAGCGAACTAAATGATTTTATTTTTTTATACAATTGGATTTTTTTGCGTGCAGAAACGAAGTCTCTGCAAAAATCTGATATAATTTATATATCGTTGAGCAAATTAAATTCAAATTGAATTTATTCATTAGAAAATAACAAGCTAATTAATAAAATTATAAATTTATGGCTCTTGGCAATTCATACAATACAAATTGGGGCTATTTGAATATAGAATGATTGTACATCGAAGCAATCTCTCATAATTCACCTAAATCATTGCAATGCGTGATGGCTCAGAATTTGAAATGAACAACATTTCATCACAAGATTATTTTAACGTGAGCCAATGAACATGCGTATGATAAGAAGAATTCTAAAGCTTCTCTCACTGGCTAACATCTCACATACAATACAAATCGAGAATAGGTTGCATTGGGCGATATTCTGGCGTGGGCGTAGCTATGTGTTTTTTATAATCGGTCAATGAGTGACGCGAATTGTAAACACACAACTCCGCCAACCCCTGATGCCTATTGTACAATACTGATCGTGGAAGTGGTTCTAATAATCTTGAGTAGGTTGGAGTTATTTGATAGCATTTATCATAATAGCGCCATGTGACATGGCTCATGTCCATACTAACCCGCGCACAGACTCAAACCCATGATTACTATTGTACTGTTAATATTAATATCAACTGACAGAAGTATTGGCATTTTGTACTCCATTTCTAAAGATAAAAAAATTGAAATCAATCGGGACATGGACGTGTTCCCCTAATCCACGTTGGTTATGCGAAACACAGTTTTTTTATCAAATCTTGAAAATGTCAACTTGTTCTCCCAAAAAAGTGAAGCTACCGGAGCTAAATTTAAGAGGTTGCAAAGAACATGCGATTCGCATTTTCATTTTATAAATTAAATAAACTTGAAAAATCATACTTGACCGGCCACCGGTCAAGCATGTTTTTCGAATGTTATGAAACCTCGAACAACCTTTGAAACTCTTTGAATTTCAAAAGTATTTAGTCATCAAACAGACCAAAAAAATGAATTTCGTAATTTTTATTTATAAAACCGTATTAACATGTATTGATAACATAGCTTTCAATTCTTTTCAAGGTTTTACACTAATTTGATTTTCATAATCAGATAAAATTGAAATGCAAAAATTTGTTGAACATTTCAAATAATTTTTCAGATATTTTTCAGATCTCCCGACTGTAGATAACTTTTTTATGTTTGCGTCCAGCACCAAGATATGTATATCAACAATCGCTCATCTTGTTTGTTTCAAAATTATGGGGAAAACATTTTTTCACAAAAAACATTTTTTAACAAAAATTTTTCTAACAAAAGGAAACATTTAAAAAAAAAAATTTAACAAAAAAACATTTTTTAACAAAAAAAATATTGTTCATTTTTTGCAATTAATTTTTGAAAAATAAATCACGCATTCGTTGATCGGCGCACAATTTCACATAAGATGTGTAATATTTAAAATGCTTCGAAAATAATAATTGTCATAACTTCCTACTGCCTAAGTCGTGCCCAGTGTGCATGGTACAAAACCGTGCAAAACTGTTCGTCAAAAGAAAAATAGGGCTTGGGTGAGAATAATATGGTTATCTGAAGAATTTAATTTCAGAACTCGTGCTAGGCTGTTCGAACGTTAAATTTATAAGCTTCAAAAATCATGAAAATATGGAGAACACTGGAGAATTTGGTCACGTAAAATATATCAGGCCAAGCCTCAATTTTAGCCATATGTTGTCTAATTTCATTTTGAAAACACAAACATACGAATTTTACGTTCGGGCTTTATATTTCATTAGTTTGCATCAAATTTGCTATTCAAGCTGAAATTTTTTAATCTAGCTGAAAATTTTTTAGCGTGATAAGCGCATAATTTCACTGAAACAGCATAAGTTATGTTATACTATCCGAGATGTATGGTGAATCACCATTGGTGATTAAAAACTTCACGACCTCGTATAGTCTAATTCGTGTCCAGTGTACACGGTTCAGAACCAAGCAAAACTGTTTGTCAGGAAAAAAATAGGGTTGTGGTGATAATATTAAGGTTCGGCAGGAACCCTATTCTTCTTGCACCTAACCCTAGTTGTTTTACGACAAAAAGTTTTGCGATGCCCCAAGTGTACACCATAATTTTCAGTGAAGACAAAATATTTCCCTATGTTTAATGGATTAGATTTAGGGTTAGGTACAATCGTGTCCAATGTGAACGGTGAAAAACGATTCAAGACTGTTTGTTGGGAAAGACTAGGGTTAGGGTTAAATAATATGGTTGTGTTCCGCAGGAACAATCGACCATATTGATTTAACAATAACCATAGTCTTTTCCGACAAAAGTTTTGCCATGCCATGAGTGTACACAATAATTTGTTGTGTACGCTAACGAAATTCTGCTCCATAAATATTTTAGCTGCAATTTTCTCAATGTTTATTTTTCTGGGACTATCCCATGTTTGTGCGTCTTTCTCATCATTTATTATTTATCTGTAACAAAAATTAACGCAAAAACGTCTTAAAATGTTGAAAATTTTATTTTGTGAAAATATGTTTTTTTGTTAGAAAATGTTTTGCTAAAATATGTTTTTTTGTTATTAAATGTTTTTTTTGTTAATAAATGTTTTTTTTGTTAAAAAATCCTGTTTTTGTTAAAAATTTTCGAAAAACAGCTTTTTTTTGAAAGCTTGCTGAAAAGACCATCTTCTGTCATTATAAATAGTTCCATTCAATGAAAGCCAAGAACTTGTTTAGCAATCTCTCGATCTGGATCTTCTTCAAGCTTTTATATTATAAACATAACTCAACCTGCTTTTTTCAACATGTATTTTTGGCAAAGAAGCATTCTATAACCCCTAAGCAACTCTAATATAAAGTAGGCCCGACAAAAGTTTTTTGCCTACGGTAGCTGATTTTTTGATATATGTTCTTGAAAATCGTAAATAAAAATGATTTACAGGGGAAAACATTTTTTAACAAAAAACATTTNGAGGAAGAGGGATATAAGGCATATAGAATTAGATTATTCGCTCATAAAATGTCCCTTTAGCCAAGGTCAGTTTTTACGTTTTTTCTTTTAAAACAATATTAGAACCGTCATCGAACAAATCTGTTCAGCGCTGTATTAAGATTGATGCGACACTCAAAGAATATAATAAAACAGTGATGCAGCACCCAGCTCACTCGATCATTTGTCAAACGTCAAGTTGAAGACTTGAAACATAAGATTACAATTGAATATGAAGGTGACAGATGGTGATTTAGATTTCAGCGGGAATTAGATGGTAAAACTTTAGGAAGAATAAGGGTGCTTTACTGTATAGCTATATCACTTGGATTGCTGGATAACTTGAAATGCTTCGCAATCGGACAACGAATAATTGGAAATTCTTTTGATGAAATCATTTTAGTGTAACAAATCGGTCCCTACTGGAAGTGAAAATGAACACTGATCCTAACAGGGATGGGGACCAAAGCTAAAATATCGCGCTCGAAAAAAACGAACAGTCCGATCAACTACGATAAGATCGTTTTTTTTCCAACGATTCGATCTTGATAACTTTTTTTGCTTTTCTGGTTTTTTCCGAATCCGATCAGAAAAATTCAAGAACCGAAGCTTTCCGACTCCGCACACATTCTTTTCCCCATTCCGATCCGCAATCCAATTGTATCAGCAAAATTTTGAAGGCTAAAATTTCCAATGCCGATCAGCAATATGCCAACTTATTTTCGTACAAACTACTCAAATTTTCCCGAGCATAATATTTAGTTATGAAAATCCTGCTATCGCGTGTCTTTTTTATCATCGTCAGTAGCTTTGAGAGTGACGCAATACAACATCAATGAATTCGGCAAGTGTGTGTGCGATTGGACAAGTGTCTCAAAGTTGATGACAAAGGCTTGTAAAGGGATATACTTTTTCCGAGGTCTACAATTTGAAAGCATAATTTAAAAATAATGTTTATTCAAAACCAATTTTGCCGTTTCCTACTTAAGTTTAATTACCGCTCTTTATTTTACAATTTCAAAAATTTCTATGAGGTCTCAACTAAAAAATAAAAATAAATTGGTGTCATATTACAAAGAAAGATCTTGAATTTCATATAATTTTTAAGCTGCAATTCAGAACAAAATATTATAAAACATTCTTGATCCGGGAGAATCAATCATTTCTGCCGTTTGTATTCACCACGACAAGTATTGTAACCATCTGAGACTTTCGTAGCTCTGAGACTTCCTTCATGAGCGAAATTAAGGTTAACTTGATTCTCGCACTTCTCTTTTTGCGTTGATCAGCTTTGGCGCTTCTTTGTTATAAATTGGTAATCAATCCAGTGACTACCAAAATGCACAAAAGTGTAAAATCGCCAAGCGCCAACACGTGGTAAAGTCGATTCTTCTGTTTTTACCACTGTTTCGTCATCGCTGTCCGTTGGTCTGTCTGCCAGACTGGTCCCCCAATGAATTCGCTAGCACCGTACGAATGCTCAGCGTCTTCGTCTTCTAGGCGTGCTTCTAGATATTTGATCTTTCAATTAGCGCTTTTGACCTTGAAAGAAATAGGGCCAGACGTCACATGAACATTAACGGTTCGCCTTTCCTTTGTCTGAACGGGGCAGATGTCCTGGCTCAGCCTACTGGCCAATACTCCCCTTCTGGACAAAAGTTGAGTTCACAATGAAATAAAATGGGGATTTCTTTCCATCCAGTTTTTCTTTGAATTTGTACACATTCGCCTCAAACTGGGCTGAATCGCGCTGTCCGTTTACGTAAATCGTTGCGAAATTCGGATCGGGGGACAGCCATCTTGGTTAGCTCGGTTATTTCAGTCGAGCAAATGGCGATCTGCTCGACGAAATAAAGCACTGTTTTCAACGCGGTTTTGTCTCCACGCAATTGCGCTTCGGCAGCCCCCAATCGCTGTTTGAAAAACTTATCCATTTTTTTCTCATTTGGGAACGACCATGAATATTTTCTCAGATCCGGTGTGATGTAATGCCATGAGATTTTCAGTAGTATAAACGGGCTTTATAAACGGTCGCAGGGAGAGGTCGAAATCACCGATAATATTCTTGCCTTGGCTCGGTCATCCTCGGGCGCCGCTGGGGTTAAAGCCGTTTATCGTATGAGATGGTATATTCGTCTTCATACTCACCACGTCCACTGTACAATAGCCGCTAATCCAGTTTGATTCCGGCATTTTGTAGCTCATAATACTGTATTTTTGTATACAAGTTTCCGTCCTCACTACGGGTGACTTTTGTGCCACATTCGCGGAAATTATTCTCCAATTTCACCTCTAATTTGGAAACCGTCTGTTTCTGAGATGACTGCTTTGCATCCTTCGTTATCGATTGACTTAGCCCCCATGTAAATATGGCGATGATTGTCGGAATTGACTTTATCCATGAGCCACGAACGGTCGATGTCGATTTTGATTTCGAAGATTCACAGTTTTTACCAGATGGGGGTGCTGAAAATATTAATTTAGTATACAGTTAACTTTTAGGATATAAAAATACGATATTTTTTCCGCGCAAAATGATGAGAAACTTGTAAAAAAAACAACATAATTTTTTGCCTTTAATTGAAGTATAATCCAAAAACTATTTTTTAGTTGTTAATCAATTGATTTATTTAATTTAAAAAAAAAAAATCAACCAAAAAGTGTTTTCATAAGAATTTGTTGAATTTAGTTTTGCCAATTACACTGGTTGTAATTTATTTTTTGTCTATGTTTAGAGGTCACTGAATGAGAAGTCACGTGTCAATGATGACAACATCGTGAAACCTCATCATAATAACTTTCTTCACTAAAATGATAAAATACCATTTACCGTGATTTTAAAGAAAAGGCATAGACCACACTTTGATTAAAATTTGTAAATAAAAGAAAATTACGAAAACTGTTTTTCTCGATCTTAGCTACTATTGGAATCCTATGAAAAATGCGACGTGTAGACTACACTGTGTAGTTCGATCGGAAGTCAATTTTGAAGTGGCCAAAAAAATAATTTTTAGCCGAATCTGTGTTACTTGAAACTTGTTTAAAAATTCTTAAATCTATTATTAATGATAATAAACTGAAGCTAAGATAATTCTAATATGTTTGTGAATAAATTTTCATAAACTTGAAAAAGTTTGATATCCCTATTCACACTTTTGTGAATACCCCGGCCCTGATTAGGAAACGTATTGTGTTTTTAAGTAGTAGGGCCGGGAATATCACAAAAGTGTGAATAGGGGAGCTAAGGTGAGCGAAATGTGGGTAGTTTATTCTTATAAAAACGTAAATTGGAGTCATGTTAAGGTTGCAAAAACGGAACTGCCTGTCCGAAAAATTAAGGCTAGTACTCACTGACTACTGAAAAGTACCAAGTATGGTTGCTTCAAAGAGAGCTCTTACGTGTAAAATATGCTATTTTTCCTACCCGTAGGTTTTTTAATCGAGCTTTCGTAATCTTCCCTCAAACTCTTATCTCTGTCCAAATCTTTTTAGTTCAACATTTTGATCAATAAAAGTTCAGTTAAAAGAAAAAAAAACAACAATGTTTACTGGGGACAAAGGATGCGCATTGCCCAATTTGGGTACACTAAGCACGACCCATAAAATATGAGTCGGTGTCTGTGTACCCATTTGGGTACGCTAAGCACGCCCGTGTTTTCCGTACCCAAATGGTCTGCATTATTTTTTTTTATTCAGATCAATTTGGTACGGAAACAGGGCGTGCTTAGCGTACCCAATTGGTCTGAATGCAAAATAGTTGTGAAAAACGCAACGTCATGATATGCGTCATTAGGCTGGTTAAGGAATCCACCGACTGCACTGGAGCATAGTGACAGGCAAAACTTGTGTTTGCATAAGTAGGGTCAGTACGGGAACTTATCTGCAAAACCTCATACGTATTTTTGAGTTTATGGGGTTAACTTTCTGAAAAAGAATGATTCCGACCATGAAAAAAAATTTTGGAGCCTCCAAGTGGTCACAATTTTGAGTATAAAAAAACAACTTTTCGGGGCTTGAAAACGCGCTGATAATGTTTGATTAATTATTGATTTTTGTTGATATATACCGATCGCGTTACAAAAACTAAGAAAATCCGTACTGAGGGTTTTTAGTTTTGGCCGATAAGTCTCCGGGTACTGACTCTACCTTATGCGGCATAAGTTGTTTGCCTGTCACTGTGCTCCAGTGCAGTCGGTGGAATTCCTCAACCAACCCTAATGGCAGCATATCATGACGTTGCGTTTTTCACAATATATTCTCATTCAGACCAATTTGGAGTACGCTAAGCACGCCCGTGCCTTCGTACCCAAATTGGTCTGAATAAAAAAAAATAATGGCAGCCCAATTTGGGTACGGAAAGCACGGGCGTGCTTTCCGTACCCACCTTAACAAGTATAGGGAGGACAAAAAAGTTCGATTGGCCAATTTTGGGTACGAAGCACGCTCCCATAAAATATAGCTAACACACACAAAGACGATAGCGTAACTTTATCATGTATATAACATACAAGAAAAATTTAATTTTTTGTAGACTTTTTTCGTCAGTTATAATTTTGAAAAGGATAATAGACGGTTATATTAAATTATCAAAAAATAATCGAATAGTTAGATTATCTCTGAATTTTCACATGAAGATTAT
Source organism: Oikopleura vanhoeffeni (assembly GCA_004367855.1). Taxonomy (NCBI): domain Eukaryota; kingdom Metazoa; phylum Chordata; class Appendicularia; order Copelata; family Oikopleuridae; genus Oikopleura; species Oikopleura vanhoeffeni. The sequence continues at coordinate 23,864 of SCLH01002340.1, forward strand.
ATTGAAAGGTTTTTGATAATCATCACAAATAAATGGAAATTTAACCCAATTTAAAGACTCTGCCCTTATCGTTGTTAAATTAAGATAATTCTAAAAAGCGTGAGAAAAAAAGTAATATTCGACCGACGATAACTATACAACCTGAATTCATGCGTAGACTCTTTGGACCAACTTATATCGTCTCATCAAATTTAAAATCAAGTTGCAGTAAAAACATGTAATTTCAAAAATGTCAAAACCGAATAAACCGGTTAAATTGAAAATCAGAGGCCCTGATTAAGAGTCTTTGGCGCTAAATTATGCTATTATTTACGAGTATTTCAAAAGGGGATTGGTGGTGCTTCCATCAAATGTGCTGGGGAGAAAAAAGCCCTTTTTAAAACTAACAAATATATTTGTGAAATTAAGTGGACATCTATGTTTTCAATCGCACATTGTAGTTCGTTAACCTTGAAATGTAAAAAATTGCATAAAATTTTTAGAAAATATTTAAAAACCATTGCTTGGCTTTTTCTCTCATTGACGTTTAACTATATATCCACGTCCCGAAAATTACATAATGCCGATATTATTTGTCAAAAAACTTCTCTACAATGTAGCCGAAGAAATTTTTTTAAATTCATCTTAAGGGGGTAGGTGTCGGTTTTTTTTGAGCCCTTTATAGAATTAATTTATGATACATTAATATCGGTTATGACTAAAGTTACCCAAGGATACTCATAGTGGCAATTATTTTTCCAAAACAATCTAGAACAAAATCTAGAATTTCTAAAATCTCGACGATTTGTTTTTGGCTTTAACCCGCATAAAACCGGTATCCACACATGATATGAACATTTTTTTATTGGTGAATATGACCCAACGAAAACGATGCATGACATTAAAATTATCGGAAATGTCTTAATCGAATTCTAGAAATTTCAATTTTTTAAGCCAAAATGTTAAACCTAACATATCGAAATTTGACGCTGATTGGTTGAAAAATTTTGATTAGCTGTAAGCCAACTTTTTGATCAGCTGAAATCTCAGCTTCCAATTTGGTGGTACTTTTGTTTTGATCAGACGAACTTTTTTTTCGAACTTTTCATTTCCGGTTCCCTTCCATTCAATTTTTAGAATTCCTAGAATGTTTCAAAAATTCCTTCTCATCACTTTTAACCGCATTATTTTACTACCTTAGTCCGAAAAAAATGGCTTGATTCTAAAACATTCGTCTAAAGAAGATAGATTTTGAAGTCAAAACTGGCAAAATCGGCGTTTTAGTGAGATTCTAGAAAAAAAAAAAGAAAAAATCGAAAAAATTCCTTCTCATCACTTTTTTGATTCACATTTATTCGCTACTTTGGTGTGAATTTGAGACGCTTTGTATGTGGGTCTAAAAGACAGAATAGATAAAAAAAAACGTTCAGTGCTCTAGAATAGACTCACCACCTGGTGGTGTGATGTAAAGGGTTGACCTGAGATGTGTAATCGTTAGACGAAGGCTAGATCTACAAACGAGTATCCTCAGATTTTTTACAACTGCCCTAGATTTTTGTTGAGGCGTGATTGAAAGGTACCAAAAAGCGACCCTACCCCCTTAATTCGCCAAAATTTATTTTGAAATGCATTGCTATAGTTAAATATAGGCAAAATGTACATTATTTTACAAAAAAAGTTTAAACTCACAACGGTACATTCAATTTCTTTTCTCTTTTCATAAATCATTTTTCGATTATCTTAGTAAAAATATAGCCTGACAAATTTAATAATTTTCTTCAGAATTTCTCGCAGTCACATTTTTATGCAGTTTTATTGCGCGCTATTATTACATTGATTAGGCTAAAAATTGAAATATTGAAAAAGGAGCAGAAAATCTTAACATTATAATATTGAAATACTCTCATTTAGTGTAATTTTGGCTGTGATTATTATTCTGTTGTAATTTGAGAACTATCCTATGTCTAGAATTGTAAATAAATAAATTTTTTTGCAAGACAAATCCGATATTCTAGAATTAGTTATTCGATAGTAAATAAACTTCTTTGCTTGCAATCAATTTCTTTATGTGCTGAATGTCGGATACAGAAAAGATAACCGTAGATTTGAGACCGTGGTCGAAAATAACTACTGCACCCACAAATCCCCTTAAGAATATTGTGAAAAGACGGGAGAGCGATCCCCAAAATTATTCTTGGAAGTTTTGCAAAATGACTTTTCAACGGTTTAGAATGCTCTTAGCGCATTACACGGACTTAAAAGACAATTCTTAAGTTTGTTTTATGAATTTTCGAATTGTTTAGACATCTAATTCCTTGATTATGATATATGAAAATATTATCTTACGATTTTATCATTTCCAATTATTCGCATAAATTCAGCCTCAAAATTTAACCAATTTATTCCGATGTTTATAGGAGATACTGGCGCAAATCAATCAAAGTGTATTTGATAATATAAAATTCCTTCATAGCCACGTAACAAACTTTCAAATTTGATCCATACGTTTAACCCGTTTATAAAAATATATGTTATTTATCTGTTTAAACATTTTTACGAATAAAAACATAATCGTGTGGTCGATTCGATAAATAAGCTAGTATTATAAACTAATAAACCGAAAACTCATCGTGGAGAAATGGGCGTCGTATCTGGTACTTTCAATCCGCCTCATAATAATATCTAGGGCAGTTGTGAAAAATCTGAGGATACTGTTTATAGGTCCAGCCTTCGCCTATACGATTCCATATCTCAAACTTAACATTGTTACATCACACCACCAGGTGGTGAGTCCTATTCAGAACACTAAACAGTTTTTTAAATCTATCTTCTTTTAGACCCCCACATACAAAAGCGTCTGAAAATTTACACAAGAGTACGGGCAAGAGTGAGGTCACTAATATGTTTGGCCCATTTTTTTTGAATTTCGCTCTTGAATTTTCTAGAATCACTTTTGAACGCCCGATTTTTACAATTTTTCGTCTTCAAAGTCATCTTATTCTCCTAGACGGATGTTCAGAATAAGACCGTTTTTACGACTCAGGTAGATAAATATAGTGTCGTCATAATCATATTGACAATATGATTGGCTCGGATTTTTGAATTTCACCCTAAATTCTAGAAATATGACTATAAGTGAACCGGAAAATGAAAATTCGAAAAAAAAGTTCGTCTGATCGAACAAAAGTACACTAATTAAAGCTGAGTTTCACTGATCAAAAAGTTGGCTTAACGCTAATCAAAATTTTGAACCAATCAGCGTCAAATTCGATTAGGTTTAACATTTTGCTTAAAAAATAATTGAATTCTAGAATTCGATTAAGACATTTTCGATAATTTTAATTTCATGCATCGTTTTAGCGGGTTCATATTACCAATAAAAATGTTCATATGAAGGTAAGAATACCGGTTTATGCGGGTTAAAGCTAAAAAATATTTGGAATTTTGAAAATTCTAGATTTTTGTTCTAGATTGTTTTGAAAAAATTATTGCCACCATGAGATTCTTGGGTCAACTTTGTCATAACCGATATTTAATGTATACATAAATTAATTCTTAAAGGGCTCAAAAAATTACGTTACCACCCTTTAACTTGGAATTATCGCTTGAAAATTATTTCGAAAATCCCAAACTAAATAGGCAATTAAAAAAATGGCTTTACATTTTTGAAACAGAGTCCTCTGATAAAAATTAAAAAAAGTGCTGTAAATCGGCAGGGGTTTTTTTAACAAAACATTTTTTAAACAAAAACATTTTTTAACAAAACGTTTAGCAACATTTTTTAACCCAAAAAGTTTTTTAACAATAAAAATGCATTTTTTAACAAAAAACACCATTTATTAAAAAGAAAACCATTTAAATAACAAAAAAAACATTTTTCAACAAACCAAAACATTTTTAACAAAAAAATCAATTTTTTAACAAAAATATCATTTCTAACAAAAAAATCATTTTATAACAAAAAAACATATTTCGCGATATAAAATTTTGACTTTTTAACGTTTTTGGCTTTATTTTTGTCACAGTTTAAGGAGGATAAGCAGCGATGTGGCAGACTGGCTTCAATTTAATTTACGAAAATAATTAGTTGGTTTATTTTTTGTGCTTTTTATCGTTAGCTGAACGAAAATAAATGTATATGTCAGCTAATTAAAATCTGTTTTTTATTTATTAAGGAACGATTTGAGCTCAAACTTTATTTAAAATTTCGTAAACTTTCGAAAAATTCAAAGCATATATGAAATTTTAAGCATTTTTTCGTCCAAAAATTTTTTCTGAGTATTTTTTTGACATTTGTGGAATAAAAACAAAAAAAATAGCCACTTTAACTATTTTCAGTGCATGTTTACATATTTTCTGACTGCGTGTTTGAAAAATAATGAAATGTTAATTTTGTCATTTTGTTGTCGACTTTTTTAGAAATATTATGAAAATTTTCGCAAATCAAGTCTAAAATTTTTATTGTTGTTTTTTTTGAAATCTCCTTAAAAAATAAGGCCCAATCAGGCTTGTAAAAGGAAGGGAGAAGAAAGGGAAGGACGTTCCCTCTTCCCTTCCCCGGGAAGGGAAGGGAACACCTCAAGGGGAAGAAGGGAAGAAATTCAGGGGGATCCCTATAAATAAATAAAACCATTTTTAATTTACTTTCCGTCAAACCGGAAGTGATGAGGTCATCGAAAATACCGCAAAATTTTTTTCTACATATATTACCCTCAAATATACTCCTTAGTATTATATAAATAATAAACAAAGTTTTTACTTTACTTCCGGTCAAACCGGAAGTGATGAGTCGTCGAAAATACCGCCAATTTTTTGGACTATATTCACTCTCAAATATACCTTCTATTTTAGGGGAAGGGAAGGGAACGATCCCCTTTCCCTTCCCTTCCCTTTTATAGGGAAAGGAGGGAATGGGATGAGGTTCAAAGGGACAAGGGGAAAGGGAACGGACACGCAAAAAGGGAAAGAGAAGGGGAATAGCAACAGTAGGGGGAGTCCTTTTACAAGCTGAGCCCAATCACATGGTGAAATTTTATAGTATCTATTTGATTCCGTATTCAATCGATGGAAAGTTCAAGCGAATATTGTTTCGTGAAACTACTGATAACATTTACAACACTTGCTTGTGACACGAGTTTGTGCCTTTGGCACGCAATTTAAAAAATTTATTTTTTTGAAAAAAATCTATATAAATTGCGGGTGTAATGGCTATTTTACTTTTAAAAGTCAGAAACTTTTTTATATATTTTAAACTCAATTGAAGGTCATTTTTTTTCCTAAAAAGCTGTTTTTTCTTCACTTTTCATGAAAAAAAATTTCATATAGAGAAATTTTTTTCATGTGGTAAATGACTCTATTAGTGCAATACACCCAAAAATGTCTGAAGTTTATATAATATCGCCTTTCAAAGAAATCCCACATCGGGTCAAGTTGGATATGGAGTTGTAATGAAAAAGTGATTTTTGATATTTTACAAATACTTAATAATGTTAGTAATTAAAAATATAAACGTTTGCAAGAATGAACTCTTTTTATGAAGAAATATAGTAAAAAAAAAATTCACATTTTTTTTCTTTCATATAATCAATCCGAAAAAATGTACCAATCTGCCACATCGCTGCTACCCTTCATTATAATGATGAGAAAACGCTCAAACAAGTGATGGACTCAGAAAAATAAAATATTTAAAAAATTTGCGGCTAAATATTTATCAAGCAGAAAAAATGCCAAAAATTCTACATTTAAATTTTCGTATTTGCTTGTGACCTATAAATGTCAATTTATTTTTTTACAAAAAATGAATTAAATAAGATTTAATCAAAATAAATTCAACATGTTTCCTTGTTTATTTAGCATCGACGGGAAAGTGAAGCAAATGGGTTCAGAATTGTTTCAGAACAGAATTAAGCGACAAGTGCATCTGCTATGAGTCACTGAGAAGTTAATTATAAGCGAGAGTTAATAATTAATAAGCGAGATTGTGGGCGAGTTCGATTTTTTTAAAAAGGCCCACTTAGAATAGTGTAAAAAAGCGGTGGTTGTTTATGGTCGTTCAGATCAACTAGGTGTTCTGATGAAAGAAGGCCTCTGTTTTACGGCGTTCATAGAGACCTGAAGCTTTTTTGCAGTACTCTAAAGTGTTGCATGATAGAGTAAGCTTTTAGTGGTCCCAAAGCCGCTAGAGAGCAAACACGCGGGCAAAGTGGCAAGGGAGGCAGGTATTAATTGATCAAAATCTTAATTGATCAAGAAAAGTTTATATTGATCAAAAAAGTTTTATTAATCAAAAAAGTTTAAATTCGTCAGAAAAGTTTTATCCGATCAAAAAGTTATTGATCAAGAGGTTAATCGATCAAAAAAAATAATTGATCGCAAGAGTTTAAATTGTTCAACCAAGATTCAGAGACTGACAGTTTAATAGTAGGTTTCAGTGTAGTCAAATAAAAATAAGCATGTAAAATTAACATTAAATAACATTAATGGGAGAGTAATGAGTAAAAAAGTTCCAATTCTTTGTGGTAATGGAGAGTCTTCAATTTGCGGACTTGCTCTTATTTTCTGGCACTCATAGACTTTACAGAAATTTTTGTTTTCTGAAATTTTTTTTCAAAACATTCAGAAAAAAAAAGAGAGTTTTGGAAAATAAAAAATTGGATGGAAATGGAAAGGTTGTAGTTATTTCAGATCGGACAATTCTAGGCAGTTGTGATTTGTTTAAGGGGCGTGCCATAAACCCAGCAGACTGGAGTCGTTATAGACTTACGAAATAATAAGTCAGTAGTATTTTTTTATGCTTATAATAGTTTAGTGAAGCCGAATAAAAGTTTTCAGCTTGATAGAATTATTTTTTATTCATTTTTAGGAAAGATTTGAGTTCGAGTTTTCATTTTGTGAACCCTCGTAAAAATTTCAAAAAAAATTCCAAACTAATCCTATGAACAATTTTCCAGCATTTTTGTCCAAAATTTTTTTTCTGAATCGTTTTTTTTGAAATTAATAATTAGAAACTAAAAAAATAGGCCACTTTAACTTTTTCATGCATGTCTACAATATTTTTTCTGAACTGTTGTTTGAAAAATCATAATATGTTTATTTGTCATTTTTTTGTCGACTTTTTGAAAAATTATAAAAATTTTCCGCAAATGACAAGTCAAATTTTTAACAGTGGTTTTTTTGAACTTCCCTGGAAAATCAGGCCGAATCGACATATTAAATGTTTGGGCTATCTATTAAAATATCGTATGTCAAAACTAAGAGATCCGCGCGATTTTCATTTCTACACTATCGATGAATTTACACTCGGCTGTGACACTCGATAAAGTGTCATTTGACACTGAATATTTAAAAATTTATGTCTGTGTTGAAAAAAATTTCCAAATAAAATTGTGGGTGTCACACTAGGCGCCATTTCTTTAGATATGTGGAGAATCATTTTTTTAATATCAAAACGCATTGAAGGTCAATTTGTTATCTCAAAGAAAGTTGTTTTTCTCACTTTTTGCCATTTTTGACATTGTTCATGGGAAAAAAAAACTTTAATATCAAGAATTTTTAATTAGCAACGTAAAAAACAAGGACAGTTACATTTTTTACGTGGAGTGATTTTTTGAACAGATAAAAAATGTGAAAATTTCTTTTTCTTTTTTATCTTCAATAAAAGTCGTCATTGCTTGCAAACGTTTATATTTGAAATTCTCCAACATCACTTACGCTAAGTATCTGTAAAAAATCAAAAACCAACTTTTCATTAATAACTCCATTTCCAACTTGACCCCGATGTGAGATTTTTTTTTGAACACGGCAATATTTATAAACTTCAGGCACTTTTGCGGGTGTTCATGCGCTAATACACGTGCGGAAATCATGTAATCCATGCTGAAAAGGGAATGTTCCTGATCATGAAAGGGTCTTTTTTTCCCATGGAAAAAAAGAGAAAAACAGCTTTTTTCAGGAAAAGAAACGAAGACCTTCAACTTGCGTTTAAATATTGAAAATCTCCGACTTTGCCAAGAAATAAGTAGCCTTTAACACCGAATTTATTGAGAATTTTCGAAAATAATTAACATTTTTATAAATTCGCGTGCCAAATGGCACAAACCGTGTCACAAAGCAAGTGTTGTTAATTTCATCAGTAGTTGTCAGAAAACGATTATTCGATTGACCCTTCCATCGGTCAAATACGGAAATCAAAATCAGATACCAGAAGTAACACAACTGATTCGGTCTTGATTTGTCAAGAAGAATCAAAAGCAATTAATAATAAAAAAGTCTTTCGATTGATTTTGCCGAAAAATTTTCATAATATAATCTAGAAAAAATGACAAAAAAAAAAAATGACAATGAAAAGGTATGATTTTTTAAAACAGGCAGTTCAGAAATATTGGTAACCATGCAATGAAAAAAGTTAAAAAAAGTTTAAAGTTCTGATTAAATTAAAGGCCTAAGAGCATTAAAATGCTCGCAAATTGATACGGTGATAATTAAGTGTCACTAAGAGCCCAATCATAAAAAATTTCGCATTTTTGCATTTTTTTCTGTTTCTTCCAAGTAATTTTTTTAAACAATGAAGTTAAAAAATAACGTTTGCTCGAATTTTTAACCACTTAAACTTTCAAAATATCCGCTTGACCCGTAAGCCACACTTTTACATCAGGGTTTCACTGGCCTTTCTGTGAGATACTTTTTCAAAAAAAAATCGAAGCAGCTTTTTTTCGGAAATGTTGTTGAAAAATGACGCAAAAAATCAAATTTCGAGTTACAGCTGGAATTGCAAAAAAGCTTTGCTAATCTCTTTAAAATGTTCTGAAGAATACTTGATAAAAATTTGAAGGGCCATTTTGCACAACTAATCTTCGGAGGAGATAGATTTGAGGTCTGGAGATTTTTGAAAAATTGTCGGTATGTTTGGCGTTCTAGAATTGTTCAGCGGAGAGGCTCTTCGGGGTGCCTTAATATCCGCCCGATATACAAAGCTCGCCTAAGACTTGACATTAACTCCCCCGTTACGTTTTTGAATCAAATTTCATATACCGTCTGGGAGGGATAGATTTTTGCAGTTTGGAAAAGGTCACCATCTTGTTACGAATACTGGTAACCAGCACACACTGGTAGTAATATCAAAAAAATAATTAAGTGGTGTACTTTTTCGGCAATATTAAGGTAGATCTATAAAACAAATAGCATTTTTCGGGTTTTTGCTCATACGCTTTTATTTTCAGAAATAATACATCGTGAATATGGTCGAATTTGCCAGATATACCCCATTTAATTTGACGTCAGATCTGCCACATCGCTGCTAACCCTTAAGTGTTCTCCAAGTGAACTCCCACTCACAAACTTTTTAAGCTATCTCTATATTTTTGATTCTAGTTAATTAATTTTTCGGAAGTTTGGCTTCTTAGAGGTGCTATTACATTCTAACCGGAGGGCCAATTTTTCACAAAAAATACAAACAGAAATCTTGAAATTAAAAAAACCCCAATTGGAATTCATTTTCTCACCTTCTCTCATCGCCTATCGCAATTCTATGTATCACATTTCGAAAGCTATGAAACTTCTGGAGATGCTCTATTTAAAACTGGAGGCATACTGCGTAATGCATTAAAGAGTCTTAGAAATTCGTTAACAATTCTTTAAGGAGGGGTCTTTTCGCATGAATTTGAGTAATTTTGAAAAAAAAATAATGATTGTACCAACATACAGTAATTTGAAAAAGTACTCAAATTACGATCAAAAAAATTGCCAGGGTCAACTCAAGACGTTTTAAATCTTTTTTTTCCTCATTACAGGAAAGTCTGCAATATAAATCACGTGACGAAAATAATCCAAAATAAAAGTTTAAAATATGTCATAAATAAATTCCTTATTTCCTGAAAAATAAGAATCACTGACGTGTCGTTGGAAAATATTAGTTATGTTCAACAATCTTAAAATTAGGTGAGTGGGTATTGTCAGTACAAAAAACTTTTCAGCGTATTTGAAGTACTATTTGGTACTTAGGGCCAAAACCCAATCATTATCTTAATTTTGAAAGTCATGATCGTTTTCGGACTTGAGCTGTAATGTAAAAAAAGTCTTAAAACTTCTAAAGGACCCCCTTCACTTTTTTCAAAAGTGTTTTAAGGCAATTTTTGAAAAAGAAACAGTACTATTTTGGCCAAAGCTTACTTTCTTGAATATCCGGTCACGTGATCATTTTAGGGCATTGAATGTACATGCGAAAAAAGTCTTAGAAATTTTTTTTTGATCAGGTGAAACGTTTTCCTTTTTGGTGTGTTAAAAATTTGTTGCAAAAATAAGTACTGTAATACGTAAAAATGTCAATAAAAAACCGCACAAAGACAGTCTCATTTTGTCTTAAGTTTAATCGATAACTTTATCAACTGGGTCTTGTCATCTAATGTTTAAGCGTCGTAAAAAATGAGATCTTTTAACTGGTGAATGGCACTAACTTGCTGGGATTCGAGTCCTACGAGTTGAACAGACGTCCTCTGATGAATTTTCAAAACATAAATTAATGGTTTGAATCAAATAAAACTTATTTTGATCTAAAAACTTATTTTTTGATCATGAAATCTTTTTTTCTGAATCATCTAAACTTTTTTTTGACCGAATGAAAACCTTTTATTGATGAGTTTCAATTCCTTTTTTTTTGACCAATAAACTTTTTTGACTAATAAACTTTTTTTTTGATGGATAAAGATGACTTTTTTTTGATCAATATAATCCTATCAAGAAACCCTTACTATATGCAATTACTGGGGCGGTCCTGGTCAACACTGAAAGTTTCCTAATCAGACGGCCGTGAAATCATTTACATCAAAAGTAGGATCCGGCGAATACCCAAGTTTACTTTCGAAGTGTGATCACACTTTAATGGAATTTTATGAAGAATATTCCGAAAATGTTGTACCAACAAATATTCTGTTGTTAACGCAACGGTCTCAGTAGTAAAAATATGTTCACATTTCGCACTTTTTAAGTTCTCATTATTTTCACGACCGCTTAGTGAAATCTTGAAAAATCTTGCTATCTATATAGCCGCGTGTTCGAATCCAACTGATGTTGCCTAAGTGATTGGTTTAGTGATTACGGCACCAATCAACTTTGGGGTCCAATATCACGCCCTTTGCCCGATTTTCATACAAAGCGAACAGGTATCACTGAGAAAAACACAGGGAATTCGAACACGCGCTTAATTAGAGATAACAAGCATTTTTTACAATAGGAAAACAGCTAGAGTCTAGCGCTCGACTAAATTATTTTATCTGAATATGAAAATTATTTTTAGCAATTAACGTCTGGGAAATAAAAAAAAAATCAAGCAAATCTCAATATTTTTTGCTAAACAAGGGTTGGGAAGGATACGGCCAATGTTATTTTTTTTCTTCGGGTTCCCTGACAAACGATTCTTTCCATTCAAAGTCACTCCATGATCTGATGTGTATTAATCAATCGCCCACAGGCGCCTATTTTATTCAACAATGTCTAAATTCAAAACAATAACCTTACAGTGAAGTGAGATAGGAGATGAGTTCGAAAATAATATTAGAGATATCCCTTACACCTTTTTGCTAATACTGAGAGAAGTATGTTGGAAGAACGCATCAAGTTTTATGCTATTTATCATTAAGTTTTATAAAAACGCATTAAAAAATATTTTAATCAGTACTCATCCAAATCATGAATCCAGGTTATTTTTTCTCGTCTTTATAACGGGGACTTATAAAAGCCTCAATACCATTATTATAAATATAAGTTTATTTAATTCACTTTCTGCAAATCTCATTAGTAGTATGACTGAGAATAAAATAATGAGTTCACAATAAAAAAAAATGAGCATTCTAGTCAATTTCAATTTTCAGTGTTCTCCTTCGCCTTTATTAAAATATTTTGATCCAATTATTTTTTTGACTCAATAAAAAACTCTTGATCAAATTATTTTTTTGAGATCCCATTATTTTTTCAATTAAACTTTCCGAGATCAAAAAAACTTTTGTTTGACAAATTAAACTTTTTTGATCAATACATCTTTTTTTGATCAAATAAGATTTTTGATCAATTATAATCCTCAGTGCAGCTCAAAAATATTTTTGCTGGTTCATAGACAAATACCTGTTATAGTGTAACCGTGATGCATGGCAAAACGACTTTTTCTCGTGGAAAAGTCCATGGTTATTGTTAAATATGGTCGTTTGTTTCCTGGCGACCCTAACCCCTAGCCTGTCCAAAAACAGCTTTCGTCGTTCTATACCTGTACACTGGGACACGAGTTTTCCTAACCCTAAGTTATACTACTTTTTCCAAGATCGAGGATGATATTCAGTTACACATACCATTACATAGTGTACACTCGGGGCATGGCAAAAACTTTTGGTCAACAAAAAACGTTGGGTATCGGTGCATAGAGTAGACAAGGGTTTCCTACGGAACCCTTTTCTCACCCAACCCTATTTTTTTCCTGAAAGAGTTTTGGCATACGTTTTTATCCGTGTATACTGGGCACGAGTTATCAAAATTTGTTGAAAATGTTTCCCCCTTCTGTTCTTTAATTAATAAAGGCATAATTATAGGTTATCTTTTCAAACACGGAATAAATGCACACCTGGGAGATTATTATTTTGATATTTTTGGTGATATTGATTCACTTCCAACAAAATGTGTGTTCTTCTTAATGAAGGTTTAAAAACTCATTTTGAAACTCCCCAAATGTTTTTTTTTTGTTAAAAAGTCTTTTTTTTTGTTATAATATTTTGTTTGTTAAAAAACTGTTTCCCTGTAATCATTTTATTTACGCCTTTCTCACTCCGTAGGAACCCTTGTCTTCTTGCACCAACCCTAGTTCTTTTTTGACAAAAAGTTTTGCCATGCCTGAGTGTACACTATACTTTTATGTGTACACTAATATAATTCTATCTTGAAAGTATTAGAATTAGGGTTAGGTAAACTCGTGTCCAGTATACACGGTATAAAATGACGCAAAGCTGTTACTTGGGAAAGGCTAGGGTTAGGGTTAAAAAATAGGGTTGTGTTCCGCAGGAACAAACGACCATATTTTTTAACAATAACCATAGACTTTTCCGAGAAAAGTTTTGCCATGCCACGAGTGTACACTATAACAGTTATTTTTTTATGAACCAGCAAAATTTTACCGTTAAAATATTATTGCATTAGGTATTTTTTTTAATGCAACCGACTTTTATCAGCATGATTACTAGAATATCACAAGAGATATAAATCAACGGTTTTCTTGTATCATGTACCCAAGTAAAAAGTTTTGCCATGGCCTTAGTGAACACAATTATCCTTTAAACACAAATTGTAACATGTAACAGCCTCCGTCAGGGCCCGCCGGGAGGCAATGCTTTCTTAATTATGATTAAAGAGAGAAGCTTTATAAAAAAATATTTTTATTTATGGAATTGCATTCGACGGTTTTCCATGGGGATATTTTCTTGTATCAATCCCAGATCTTTCACATCAAAAAGTTTTGGCATGCCCTAAGTGTACACAATAATACATACGACAGCCCCCGGTAGGGCCCNTTTTAAAAAAATCGAACTCGCCCACAATTCTCGCTTATTAATTATTAACTCTCGCTTATAATTAACTCTCAGTGACTCATAAGCAGATGCACTTGTCGCTTAATTCTGTTCTGAAACAATTCTGAACCATTTTGCTTCACTTTCCCGTCGATGCTAAAATAAACAGCGAAACATGTTGAATTTTATATTTGATTAAATCTATTTAATTCATTTTTTGTAAAAAAATAAATTGACATTTATAGGTCACAAGCAAAATGACGAAAAATTTAAATGTAGAATTCTGAGCATTTTTTCTGCTTGATAAATATTTAGCCGCAAATTTTTTAATATTTATTTTCTGAGTCCATCACTTGTTTGAGCGTCTTTCTCATCATTAATTATGAAGGGGGTAGCAGCGATGTGGCAGATTGGTACATTTCATTTTTTCGGATTGGATTTTATGGAAAGAACAAAAAATGTGAAAATTTTCTTATTTTATAAATTTATTTTCTTCATATAAAAGAGTTCATTCGTTGGCAAACGTTTATATATTTTAAGTTAACTCAAACATTATTAAGTATTTGTGTGGAAAACGATCAAAAAATCACTTTTCATTTTGACATACTACCCATATCACAACTTGACGCCGATGTTGGATTTCCTTTGAAAGGCGATATTAGTATAAACTTGCAGGACATTTATTGGGTTGTATTTGGGCACTAAATGAGTGGGAGAATATGTCGCATTTATAATTGAATTTTTTTATGTTTTTTTTTTTCGGTAATTTTTGTTTTTATCTTTTTTGTTACAGTTTTTTATTATACCAATGCATGAATAAAATTTCTCTAATGTATGGAAAAGTAGGTTTTTTTTCATGAAAATATTGCAGAAGAACAGCTTTTTAGGAAAAAAAATGACCTTCAACTTGAGTTTGAATAGTATAAAAGATGTTCTGACTTTTAAAAAGTAAAGTAGCCTATTACAGCCCGACAATTTTTATTATAGATTTTTTCAGTGTCTCTAAGCAAGTGTTGTAAATGTTATCCAAGTAGTTCAGAAACAATTCGCTTGACACATTTTTCCAGGGTCGATGGTATATATACGGAATAAATATGGATACTATAAAATATGTCACATGTGATCGAGCTGCAGGCCTGTTAGATGACTGAGGGGTTGCCCAGTTGGCTATGTCCCCTTCCCTTATCGACCTATTTGCCGTGTCGCGTTCCGCTTACCCTGAGTTGAACCTCAATCCCCATCTTCCACAGTCCCTTTCACCCATAAAGGGAGGGGAAAGGGATCGGTTCCCTTCCCATTCACCCCTAAAATGAGAAAGGTATATTTGAGAGTGGAAAATATATAGTCCATGAAAAAATTAGTGCGGTATTATCGACGAACTCATCCACTTAGCGTTTGGCCTGAAAGTAAACTGTAAAATTTGAGTTTAGTTTTATTTTATAATAATAACTAAGGAGTATACTCTCTCTGTGAGGTGTAAGGTATATGTAGAAAAATTTGGCGGTATTTTTCGATGGAACTCATCACTTATCTACGGTTATTCTGACCCGAGAAATTAAAAAGAGTGGTTTATTTTTATGAGGGGATCCCGCTTGAAGTTTTTTTTCTTGCCCCCTTCTTCCGTTGGAAGGTCGTGGTTTCCCTTGCCCTTGCCCTCCCGGGGGAAGAGGAAGAGGGGGAACGTTCCCTGTGCCCTTTCTTCCCTTCCCTTCAACAACCTGATATGGGCTTTTATTTATTAAAGTGAGATTTATTTCAAACCCCGCCACCCAACCCCTTAAAGAATTTTTAGAGCTGTGATTTGACGAAAAATTTTCATAACTATTGACTCTAAAAAGTGCGACCACAAAAGATCGACCAAATTAACATTTCTATTGGATTTATTCAAAACAGCAGTCAGAAATTATTGTTAAACGGCATGGCATGAACATGAGAGAGTCGCGCGTATTTTTTTGTTTTTAAATTCCAATTTCAAAAAATACTGCACGCACACACCATTTTGGACGTAAAAATGTGGGCGCTTAAATGCTTTCATAATGCTTTGAATTTAAAGTTTACGAATTTTAAATAAAAGTTTGAGCTCAAATCGTTCCTTAAATAAATAAAAAATGATTTTAATTAGCTGATATACATTTATTTTCGTTCAGCTAACGATAAAAAGCACAAAAAATAAACCAACTAATTATTTTCGTAAATTAAATTGAAGCCAGTCTGCCACATCGCTGCTACCTCCTTAAACTGTGACAAAAATAAACGCAAAAACGTCTTAAAAAGTTCAAAATTTTATATCGGGAAAATATGTTTTTTTTGTTATTAAATGATTTTTTGTTAGAAAATGATATTTTTGTTAAAAAATGCATTTTTATTGTTAAAAAACTTTTTTGTTAAAAAATGTTTTGTTAAAAAATGTTTTGTTAAAAAATGTTTTGTTAAAAAAACCCCTGCCGATTTACAGCATGCTTTTTTTTTAATTTTTATCAGGACTCTGTTCAAAAATGTAAAGCCATTTTTTTAATTGCCTATTTAGTTTGGGATTTTCGAAATAATTTTCAAGGATAATTCCAAGGTTAAAGGGGTGGGCGTCGTAATTTTTTGAGCCCTTTATAGAATTAATTTATGATACATTAATATCGGTTATGACTAAAGTTGACCCAAGGAATCTCATGGTGGCAATAATTTTTTCAAAACAATCTAGAACAAAATCTAGAATTTTCAAAATTCAAATATTTTTTAGCTTTAACCCGCATAAAACCGGTATTCTACCTTCATATGAACATTTTTTATTGGTAAATATGACACGCCTAAACGATGCATGAAATTAAAATTATCGAAAATGTCTTAATCGAATTCTAGAAATTTCAATTATTTTCAAGCAAAAATGTTAAACCTAATTATCGAATTTGACGCTGATTGGTTCAAAATTTCGATTAACTGTAAGCCAACTTTTTGATCAGTGAAATCTCAGCTTCAATTTGGTGGTACTTTTGTTCCGATCAGACGAACTTTTTTTTCGAACTTTTCATTTCCGGTTTACTTATAGTCATATTTCTAGAATTCTAGGGTGAAATTCAAAAATCCGAGACCAACATATTGACGACACTATATTCATCTACCTGAGTCGAAAAAACGGTCTTATTCTGAACATCCGTCTAGGAGAAGATAGAGTTTGAAGACGAAAAATTGTAAAAATCGGCGTTCAAAAGTGATTCTAGAAAATTCAAGAGCGAAATTCAAAAAAATGGCTCCAACATATTAGTAACCTCACTCTTCCCGTACTCTGTGTNAGTATCCTCAGATTTTTCACAACTGCCCTAGAATTATTATGAGGCGGGATTGAAAGGTACCAGATTACGACGCCCATTTCTCCACGATGAGTTTCGGTTTATTCAAGTTTATAATAAGCTGTTTATTTACGAATCGACCAACCGATTATGTTTTTCGTAATAAATGTTTAAAACAGATAAATAACAAATATATTTTTTATAAACGGGTTAAAACGTATGGATCAACATTGAAAGTTTGTTACGTGGCTATGAAGAATTTTATATTATCAAATACATTTGATTTGCGCCAGTATCTCCTATAAACATCGGAATAAATTTGTTTAAATTTTGAGGCTGAATTTATGCGAATAATTGGAAATGATAAAATCGTAAGATAATATTTTCATATATCATAATCAAAGGAATTAGATGTCTAAACAATCGAAAAAGTTCCTAAAACAAACTTAAGAATTGTCTTTTAAGTCCGTAGTAATGCGCTAAGAGCATTCTAAACCGTTGAAAGTCATTTGCAAAACTTCCAAGAATAATTTTTGGGGATCGCGTCTCCCGTCTTTTCACAATATTCTTAAGGGGATTGTGGGTGCAGTAGTTATTTTCGATTTCGGGACCACGGTTCTCAATTCGTATTATTTTTCTGTATCCGACATTCAGCACATAGAAATTGATTGCAAGCAAGAGAAAATTTATTAACTATCGAATAACTAATTTGCAGAATATGGATTTGCCTTGCAAAAAAAATTTATTTTATTTACAATTCTAGACATGAGGATGTTCTCAATCTACAGAATAATAATCACAGCAAAAAGTACACTAAATGAGAGTATTTCAATAATATACTGTTAAGATTTTGCTCCTTTTTCAATCATTTCAATTTTTAGCCTAATCAATTATAATAATAGCGCGCATAAAACGCATAAAATAGTGACTGCGAGAAATCTGAAGAAAATTATTAAATTTTTGTCAGGCTAAGTTTTTACTAAAGTAATCGAAAAATGATTTATGAAAAAGAAAACAGAAAATTGAATGTACCGTTGTGATTTAAACTTTTTTTGTAAAATAATGGTACATTTTGCCTATATTTAGACTATAGCAATATGCATTTTCAAAATAAATTTTTGCGAATTGAAGCGGGTAGGTTCGTCGCTTTTTGGTACCTTCAATCACGCCTCAGAACCAAATCTAGGGCAGTTGTAAAAAATCTGGAGGATACTCGTTTGAAGATTAGCCTTCGTTAACGATTACACATCTCAAAGGTCAAACCTTGGTTACATACACCACAGGGGTGAGTCTATTCTAGACGCACTTGGAAACGTTTTTTTTATCTATCTTGCTTTTTAGACCCACATACAAAGCGTTCTCAAATTCACACAAAGTTAGCGAAAATGTGAACCAAAAAAGTGATGGAAGGAATATTTTTCGATTATTTTCTTTTTTTTTTCTAGAATCTCACTAAACGCCGATTTGCCAGTTTTTTGACTTCAAACTTCTATCTTCTTTTAGACGAATTGTTTAGAATCAAGCATTTTTCTTCGGACTAAGGTAGATCAAATATTAATGCGGTAAATGTGAATGAGAAGCGAATTTCTTGAAATAAAATTCAGAATTCTAGAAAAATTTGAATGTAAAGTGAACCGGAATGAAAAGTCGAAAAAAAAGTTTCGTCTGATCCACAAACAACAGTACCACCAAATGGGAAGCTGAGATTTCAGCTGATCAAAAAGTTGGCTTACAGCTTAATCAAATTTTCAACCAAATCAAGCGTCAAATTGCGATAATGCTTAGGCTTTAACATTTTGGCTTTAAAAATAATGATATTTCTAGAAATTCGATTAAGACATTTCCGATAATTTTAATGTCATGCATCGTTATTCGTTTGGGTCATATTCACCAATAAAAAATGTCATATCATGTGGAATACCGGTTTTATGCGGGTAAAAGCAAAAAAACATCGAATTTGAGAAAATTCTAGATTTTGTTCTAGATTGTTTTGTAAAAAATAATTGCCACTATGAGATTCCTTGGGTTAACTTTAGTCATAACCGATATTAATGTATCATAAATTAATTCTATAAAGGGCTCAAAAAAAACCGACACCTACCCCCTTAAGATGAATTTAAAAAAATTTCTTCGGCTACATTGTAGAGAATGTTTTTTTGACAAATAATATCGGCATTATGTAATTTTCGGAAACGTGGATATGAAGTTAAACTTCAATGAAGAGAAAAAGCAGCAATTGGTTTTTAAATATTTTCTAAAAATTTTATCAATTTTTTACATTTCAAGGTTACGAACTACAATGTGCGATTGAAAACATAGATGTCCACTTAATTTTCACAAAATATATTTGAGTTTTAAAAAGGGTTTTTTTCTCCCCAGCACATTGCTGGAAGCACCCACAATCCCCTTTTGAAATACTCGTAAATAATAGCATAATTTAGCGCCAAAGACTCTTAATCAGGGCCTCTGATTTCAATTTTACCGGTTTATTCGGTTTTGACATTTTGAAATTACATGTTTTTACTGCAACTTATGATTTTAAATTTGATGAGACGATATAAGTTGGTTCCAAAGAGTCTACGCATGAATTCAGGTTGTATAGTTATCGTCGGTCGAATATTTACTTTTTTTTCTCACGCTTTTTAGAATTAATCTTAATTTAACTACGATAAGGGCAGAGTCTTAAATTGGGTTAAATTTCCATTTATTTGTGATGATTATCAAAAAACCTTTCCAAATTAATCTTCCATGTGAAAATTCAGAGAATAATCTAACTATTCGATTATTTTTTGATAATTTATAATAAACGCGTCTTATTCCTTTTTCAAAATTATAACTGACGAAAAAAAGTCTTAAAAAAATTAAATTTTTCTTGTATGTTATACATGATAAAGTTACGCTATCGTCTTTTGTGTTAGCTATATTTTATGGGAGCGTGCTTTCCGTACCCAAATTGGCCATCTAGACTTTTTTGTCCTCCCTATACTTTGTTAAGGTGGGTACGGAAAGCACGCCCGTGCTTTCCGTACCCAAATTGGGCTGCATTATTTTTTTTATTCAGACCAATTTGGGTACGGAAAGCACGGGCGTGCTTAGCGTACCCAAATTGGTCTGAATAGAAATATATTGTGAAAAACGCAACGTCCATGATATGCGTCATTAGGGTGGGTTGAAGAATTCCACCGACTGCAACTGGAGCACAGTGACAGGCAAAACTTATGCCGCATAAGTAGAGTCAGTACCGGGATACTTATCGGCAAAACTAAAACCCCTCAGTACGGATTTTCTTAGTTTTGTAACGCGATCGGTATATATCAACAAAAATCAATAATTAATCAAACTTTATAGCGCGTTTCAAAGCCCGAAAGTTGTTTTTTTTCATACTCAAATTGTGACCACTTGGAGGCTCCAAAATTTTTTTTCATGGTCGGAATCATTTTTTTTCAGAAAGTTTAACCCAATAAAACTCAAAAATACGTACTGAGGGGTTTTGCAGATAAGTCTCCCGGTACTGACCCTACTTATGCAACACAAGTTTTGCCTGTCACTATGCTCCAGTGCAGTCGGTGGAATTCCTTAACCAGCCTAATGACGCATATCATGACGTTGCGTTTTTCACAACATATTTTGCATTCAGGACCAATTTGGGTACGCTAAGCACGCCCGTGCTTTCCGTACCAAATTGATCTGAATAAAAAAAATAATGCAGACAATTTGGGTACGGAAAACACGGGCGTGCTTAGCGTACCAAATGGGTACACTAGACACCGACTCATATTTTATGGGGTCGTGTTTAGTGTACCCAAATTGGGCAATCGATCCTTTGTCCCCAGTAAACATTGTTGTTTTTTTTTCTTTAACTGAAACTTTTATTGATCAAAATGTTGAACTAAAAGGATTTGGACAGAGGAATAAGAGTTTGAGGAAGATTACGAAAGCTCGATAAAAAACCTACGGGTAGGAAAAATAGCATATTTTACACGTAAGAGCTCTTTAGAGCAACCATACTTGGTACTTTTCAGTAGTCAGTGAGTACTAGCCTTAATTTTTCGGAAGGCAGTTCCGTTTTGCAACTTAACATGACTCCATTTACGTTTATAAGAATAAACTACCCACATTTCGCTCACCTTAGCTCCCCTATTCACACTTTTGTGAATATCCCGGCCCTACTACTTAAAAACACACTACGTTTCCTAATCAGGGCCGGGATATTCACAAAAGTGTGAATAGGGGATATCAAACTTTTTTCAAGTTCTTATGAAAATTATTCAAAAACATATTAGAATTATCTTAGCTTTCGATTTATTATCATAATAATAGATTTAAGAATTTTAAACAAGTTTCAAGTTTAACACAGATTCGGCTAAAAATTATTTTTTGGCAACTTCAAAAATTAACTTTCGATCGAACTACACAGTGTAGTCTACACTGCAATTTTCTAGGATTCTAATAGTAGCTAAGATCGAAAAACAGTTTTCGTAATTTTCTTTTATTTACAAATTTTAATCAAAGTGTGGTCTATGATTTTCTTTAAAATCACGATAAATGGTTATTTTATCATTTTAGTGAAGAAAGTTTATTATGATGAGGTTTCACGTGTTTCGCATCATTGACACGTGACTTCTCATTCCAGTGACCTCTAAAACATAGACAAAAATAAATTACAACCTGTGTAATTGGAAAACTAAATTCAACAAATTCTTATGAAAACACTTTTGGTTGATTTTTTTTAAATTAAATTAAATCAATTATACAACTAAAAAATAGTTTTTGGATTATACTTCAATTAAAAGGCAAAAAAATTATGTGTTTTTTTTACAAGTTTCTCATCATTTTGCGCGGAAAAAATTATCGTATTTTATATCCTAAAAAGTAACTGTATACTAAATTAATATTTTCAGCACCCCCATCTGTAAAATGTGAATCTTCCGAAATCAAAATCGACATCGACCGTTCGTGGCTCATGGATAAAGTCAATTCCGACAATCATCGCCATATTTACATGGGCCAAGGTCAGATCGATAACGAAGGATGCAAAGCAGTCATCTCAGAAACAGACGGTTCCAAATTAGAGGTGAAATTGGAGAATAATTTCCGCGAATGTGGCACAAAAGTCACCCGTAGTGAGGACGGAAACTTTGTATACAAAAATACAGTATTTATGAGCTTACAAAATGCCGGAATCCAAACTGGATTAGCGGCTATTGTACAGTGGACGTGTGAGTATGAAGACGAATATACCATCTCATACGATAACGGCTTTAACCCCACGGCGCCCAGGGATGACCGAGCCAAGGCAAGAGGTATTATCGGTGATTTCGACCTCTCCCTGCGACCGTTTATAAAGCCCGTTTATACTACTGAAAATCTCATGGCGAGTTACATCACACCGGGATCTGAGAAAATATTTCATGTCGTTCCCAATGATAAAAAATGGATAAGTTTTCAAACAGCGATTGGTGGCGAAGCGCAATTGCGTGGAGCAAAAACCGCGTTGAAAAAGTGCTTTATTTCGTCGAGCAGATCGCCATTTGCTCAGACTGAAATAACCGAGCTAATCCAAGATGGCTGTCCAACCCGATCCGGAATTTCGCAAATTTACGTAAACGGACAGAGCGATTCAGCCCAGTTTGCGGCGAATGTGTACAAATTCAAAGAAAACTGGATGGAAGAATCCCCATTTTATTTTCATTGTGAAACTCAACTTTGTCCAGAAGGGGAGTATTGTCCAGTAGGCTGCAGCCAGGACAAATCTGGCCCAGTTCAGACAAAGAAAGGCGAACCGTTAATGGTTCATGTGACGTCTGGCCCCTATTTTTTTCAAGGGTCAAAAGCGCTAATTGAAAGATCAAATATTAGAGCGACCCTAGAAGACGAAGACGCTGAGCATTCGTACGGTGCTAGCGAATTCATGGGGGACCAGTCTGACAGACAGAACCAAACGGACAGCGATGACGAAACAGTGGTAAAAACAGAAGAATCAACTTTACCACTTGTTGGCGCTATGGCGATTTTGACACTTTTGTGCATTTTGGTAGTCACTGGATTGATTACAATTTATAACAAAAAAAGCGCCAAAGCTGATCAACGCAAAAAGAGAAGTGCGAATCAAGTTAACCTTAATTTCGCTCATGAAGGAAGTCTCAGAGCTACGAAAGTCTCAGATGGTTACAATACTGTCGTGGTGAATACAAACGGCAGAATGATTGATCTTCCCGGATCAAGGAATGTTTTAAATATTTTGTTCTGAAATTTGCAGCTTAAAAATTATATGAAATTCAAGATCTTTTCTTTGTAATATGACACCAATTTATTTTTATTTTTATAGATTGAGACCTCATTAGAAATTTTGAAATTGTAAATTAAAGAGCGGTTAATTAAACTTAGGTAGGAACGGCAAAATTGTTTTTGCTAAACATTTTTTAAATTATGTTCAAATTGTAGACCTCGAAAAAGGTATCCCTTTACAAGCCTTGTCATAACTTTGAGACATTGTCCAATCGCATCACACCATTGCCGAAAATTCATTGATTTTATTGGTCACTCTCAAAGCTATGACGAATGATAAAAAAGACCGCATAGGCAGGATTTTCGATATAATATTATTCTCGGGAAAATTTGAGTAGTTTGTACGAAAATAAGTGGATATTGCTTATCGGATTGGAAATTTCTAGCCTCAAAATTTTTGCTGATCAAATTGGATCGGACCGGAATTGGAAAAAATGTGATCGGATCGAAAGCTCGGTTTGAATTTTTCTGATCGGATCGGAAAAAAACCCAGTGGCAAAAAATGTGATCGAATCGGAAAAAACGATCTTATCGGTTTGATCGGACTAGTTCGTTTTTTTTCGAGCGGATATTTTAGCTTGGTCCCCATCCCTGGTTAGGACAGTGTTCATTTTTCCTTCGTAGGGGATTTGTATACACTAAAATTGATTTCATCAAAAGAATTCAATTTTGTTCGATTCGAAGCATTTCAAGTTATCCAGCAATCAAGTGTATAGCCTATACAGTAAAAGTCACCCTATTCTTCCTAAAGTTTTACCATTTTTCCCGCTGGAATCTGAAATCCATCTGTCACCTTATTTCAATTTGTAATCTTTTTTCAAGTCTTCAACTTGACGTTTGACATGATCGAGTGAGCTGGTGTCTGCATCATGTTTTTTATATTCTTTGATGTCCGAATCAATCTTAATACAGCTGAACAGAATTTGTTTCGATGGACCGGTTCTAGTAATATCTTTTAAAAGAAAAAACGTAAAAAACTGACCTTGCTAAAGGCATTTTATGAGCGAATAATCTAATTCTTATGCTTATCTCAATCATGTCAAACATTATTAGGCCTGCTTTCCTGATTTTTTTGAGAAATTGACCAAATATGGATAAATTCTAAAACATTAATAAAGACCAGCTGGACATAGAATCAACTATGTGTAAAATTATATGAAAAATATATCGTCAAAATACGAAAAATTACCTCACAACTTCGAATTTCTTCACCGAACCTTACCAAAAAAATGTGCTACACCAGATCTCAATGACTTGTAATTCCGCAAAAACCATACCATTTCCAAATGTCGAAAATGTAAATTCTTTCAATTACAGACTACCACAGCTATTAGCAGTAAAATGGACCAATCGTTATTCGTAAGTTTCAACATCCTTTCTGCTTTTTTTAATCTCCCTTCAAAAACGCTGAAAAGCTAAAACCGCCACTCGAAAGGTTGGCCTTTTTCGCCGCTTGCAGGAAAACTGAGTCATGATACGACATGCAATTAGTAGCTGACATACTTGCTTGAATTACAACTTGCGAATATCTTATATATTCTTTATATTCAAGATTGTTTTTTGAAATAATTTAAAATACCTTTTTAGAAAGATCTACCAAATATATTCTTGCATCAGGTAACCTGATTCAGGTTTTGACAAGAACCTAATAATAAAAATATGTTTCTAACAGAAATTATGATTAAAAATCCGTCAAAAAATCTTAAAATAATGTGAAAAATATTTTTGAAACAAATTATTTTAAATTAACCAAAAATATAATAGTGAAATATATCAATTACGGGGCCCACACGAACAAATTAGTCACTTTTTAAGCCAAAATGTTTATATAACTCAAACTGAGCACAAATAGTTAGTGAATATTAAATAAAAATCATTAGTCCGAATCGGATCATTTTTTGATTTTTTTTCTGAGATTACTGCAATTCTTTAATTATCAGATTTTTGAAAAAAATTGGAAACAATGCTCTTATTCAGACCATTTTTTTAATTATTTACCTCAGTTTGAGCTATCTAAGAACTTAATCGGATGAGTCGTTTTCAAAAGCCGAATTATATGAAAATGTTGGCTAAAAAGTGGCTAGTTTGTTCGTGTGGGCCCCGTAATCGATATCTATTATATATTTCTTTCTAATTTTGCGAGATATATGCTGCGAAACATGAATGCATCATAATTACTTCAAATACAGTGAAATTACAACCTAAGCACATGATTTATGTGTGGTCCAACTTAAAATCGAAATAATTTGGTTGCTTGATTCTTTGGTACACACATGAACAGTGTGCGTAGGTTTTAATTATACTGTTTTCGAGGAAGATATTATGACGCATTCATCCTTGAACCAAATATCCCACAAAAAAATGAAAAAGATTCGTTGAAAATAACATATTCTACTTTTATATTTTTGATATAATTTTAATATAATTTTTTCAGATATATCTTTCATATTTTTGCCAACTTTATAATTTATGTTGCTCAAATATAAAAGTTTTTTTTCACCGTTGGAAACTATAATCAATTATTTTTTCACGCAAATTTTTGATGAACAGGTTTATAATCAATTAAACAAGCTTATCATTAATTAATTTGACCATTTTGTTGAGAGTAAATTTTAGCGATAGCATAACGAAAATTATTAGAAAATCAACAAGTTAGCGGTCAAATGAGTCAATTTGAGCGTCATAAAGTTCAAATAATAATTAAATACCCAGTAATTTTTTTTACAAATACTGCAGTTTGAAAACATCATTCTGGGGGTTGAGCTCACTGACATTTAAGTCAACTGAAAGCACAAAGAATTACGGAGATGACGAACTTGCGAATTACACGTCCCACTATACCACTTTTTTCACCGCTACCTGGCTACCATTTTAATTTGTCGAAATAATTTGGTTCACCGAAAAAATATCTACATACCAAACTTTGTAGTCTGATCAAATTATCGTTTTTTTCATCAACTTTGCTTCATAACATTATAAGCCGGTGTAAAAATTTGACTGTTTCCTAATTCCCAAATTCACATAATTGTGTTTGACAAACGAGTTCTATTTCAAAAATGATTCTTGTCGGCGAGTTTGTGATTAATAATTTCTGACGACGTCCATCCCATCAAATGTTCTTTATAACAAAGTAGCCTCTCGGCGGGCCCTGCAAAATGTTTACAACAACCACCAAACGACATTTAAAGTGTTCATTAGAGACGTTAATTTGGAACTTTTTCTATTATTTATCATTTTAATCAGTTTAAATAAACAAAAAAATTGAGAATGTTAATGTAAAACCTTATAATTAACTAATCATAAGTATAATTTCGTATGAAAATTGCAACAGGGTTAAAGTCTTTCCAAAATTAAATATATTTTGATTGTGTAAAATAGTCGTTTACATAAATTGTCTCTTTTTTGTCCCTAAAAATATAATTCATAAAAATGTCGTTTAAATGTCAAAAATCGACAGACTTGAGAAAACTTCAATGATTAATTTTCAAAAATATACATAATCTTCTCCGGTTGACATTTGAAATTGATGTTTTTGCGCAGATTAATCAATGTTTTAATTCAAGTAACTTTAATCAAGTTTTCCATAAAAAGTCTCATTGATTAATCGGCATAAGTTTTATTAATTTGTAAAAAAACTTCAAAAAGAGATCCTTTTTATTTTCAGATAAAAAAAGTCTGTTTTACAAAACGTTCGATAATTTTCTAAAAATTCTTGGTAATTTCTATCGAAATTTTACTCAAAAAATAAAATAAATTTTGAGTTTCCTCATGAGCTTTTTATCTAGTATGAGAATAATAAGTACGTTCTCAAATACTAATCCGCGAAATCAATTTTCGAAAGAATCTACGAGTCGTTTGCTTCATGGAATTGTTTGACGTTGCTTGTCAACAGATAATCAACGTCAAATTAAATCTGAATTTATTCAGATCAACGAAAAAATATGCAATTCTTCCATAATAGCACTTGAAATAAGTCACTTTTTATACGTAGGTTAAGCTGGATTATGCATTTAAACGGCTTTTCAAGTTGAAAATTTCAACTACGAAATGTATTAACATTTTAATTAAGAATACCATTTTTCGAAAAGTTCTCCCGAAAATTACAACCCAGGAGTATTTTTAAATTGTAGTTGAAATAATTTCAAAGATTTTGGATTCATTTTTTTTAAATTTGGCTGCGAGTTACAATTTTGCGCAGATGTTTTCATCTAAAGTATATTTTCTTATATTCGCGCGTAATTCATCAATTGAAGTTCTTCCATGAAAAAATGCTTAGTCATGGTCACCTCCGCGTTTCATTGGCCCGCTTCATTTTTACCACACCCATATTTGCTGACTCATATTTTCAATATTTACTAACTATCATTGCTCAACCTACATTTCAATTCAAGGAAGGCCTCATTTCAGCTGTAGACGTTTTTGAAGAAAATTAGAATTTCGTAAAAAAACATTTTTTATTGTATTTAGATCAACGACAAAAAAGCGATTGAACCAGAAATGCCGACAAAAATTTATCTGCTTACTTTCTAACTTTAACTCATTCAAAAAAAATCTGCAAATATCAACTGGCCCATTGTAAAAACTTGTATGAAGTGTTAGCTGAAAAATAATGCTATAAAACACGAATAAAGTTAAAAAATATCAAAAGTGCTAAAATTTCCAGTTGTAACCCAAAAAATTTAATATTTCGGAAACAACTGTAGACTTCAAAACATGACTTAGTACAACGGTTGTACTACAACCTTCACGTACTATACTAATAAGGAGTCTTGCTTTATTCGGATAGCTTGCGTGGGCTGAAGATAGCGTCACAAAGTGGGGGCAATATCGCCGAAAGTTTTCTGCTAAAAATGTCGCTGATATTGGCACATTCGGCGATATGGGAGCAGAAATAGAAATTTTTGTTCAAAAAATACAAAAAAAAGGCGTAAGCGTTCGAAATGACTTCATATGTCGAACAATTTTTGAATTTTATAAGGAGTTTCACAATAGATTTGTATGAAGTAAATCACCAAAATGCTTAGAATTAAATACTCCACCTAAGGCAATCAAATAAAAGTTAAAAAGACCAGATTTTGGAAAGTCAATCCTGAAAATGACGTCATTCATGACGCTAAAAAGTTATTTGACGTATAGATCTCAGAA
>SCLH01002340.1:78535-92677 GCA_004367855.1 Oikopleura vanhoeffeni
TTTGAGTACTTTTTCAAATTACTGTGAATTGATACTAAAAATTTTTTTTCAAAAGTACTCAAATCATGCGGAAAACCCCTTAAAAGAATCGTAACGAATTTCTTAGAATTTCTAAGTATGGCCTCCGGTTTAAATACAGCATCTCCAGAAGTCATAGCTTTCGAAATGCTGATAACATAAGAATGCGTAGGCGAAAGAGNTAGGCCGATTTCATTGGTCAGGTTGAGAAAGGATCAACCAATCAAATGCTCAGATTTCGCATTTTTCAAATATTTAGGATTTGTACTCTGAGGTCCGGTAATCCATATCGAGATCTACACATGCTACGAAGCTAATTTTTGCGGCATTCGGAATTTTGTTGTCGATTTCATTGCAGAAAAATAAAAAATTTCTGACAACAAAAAGTTCAGAAATTTCGAATTCTCTTTAAGTGTTTTATGATGTCATTATTGAACTGCTGTATCAAAACCTTTGATTTTTCTTGCATTGAGTAGCCAAGATTTCAAATTGTCTTTAAAAAATATTTTGCGAAAAAAAAAATTTCCTTAGATTCAGAAATTTGGGATAACCGATGGAGGTCAATATCTCGAGATCTATACATGGAAAATTATTAACTTTAGCGGCATACGAAATTTTGTTGTCGATTTCATGCTAGAAAAATAAATCAAAATTAATTTCGAACAAAAAAAATTCAAAAAATTGGGATTTTTTCCAAGTATTTTTTTTTCGAAATCGTGCTGTATTTTGAGAAGACCAAATCAGAATTATTATTTTTTTCGGTATGCGTTTCCTTGTTATGTAAGCTATAGGAAAAATAAGTAAATAAACTTTTTTTCAAAAAAAAATTAAAAATTGATCAAAAATTGGGAAATCTGGCGAATTAGACACAACCGAAACTTTGAACGTCTCGCATAAGCAAACCAAAGAAAATATTGTAAAACAAATTCCATTTTAACCTGGANTTTTTTTATAAGAAAATCTGACATCAGTGCTCCAAATGAAATTGAATAAAGACTCAATACACCCAAAACAGTCAATTTAACATGTAATTTTTGTTGATTTTGCGCAAATAAACCGAAAATTACATTTCCGATTCCACTTTACCTCCTAAAAAACCATTAAAAGTGGGCATTAGAAAAATTAAAAAATTTTGACATCTCATGACTAAATGAAATGATACGAATTTAGTCAAAAACTGGGGTTTTCAACCAGTATCACAACCGGTACGATCATGCAAAAAACTTTTAAATACATTTTTTGAAAAATTCAGACAAAAATCAACTATATTCCTAGATTTAAGTATCGTCAGGCTGTCCGTTAGAACAGGACTGTCGTTTTAACAAAGGTAAAACGCGTCGGTTACCGCCTTAAGGGTATGGTGGTTCCTAATTTGACATAATTCTCTGATATATAATTTAGCCGAACAGGGTCTTGAGGATATATTCAGATTACCCAGTTTTAGAACTAGCCTTCCAACTTGCAAAAAAAATTTGCCAAAACTTTTTTTGTATGAACCACACTCCTTACACATAGCGGCACCAAGAGCACCTAAGCCAAACGGAAAATTCCTACTCCTCTGAAGGTTATATTTTGAAATTAACCTAATTTTAACATAACCTGTATAATTAGTACATAAACTTTTTGCTGGTTAAGCTTTTGTCGGATAAGTGCTATATTTATTCTCGAATAGTAAAAAACCGGTCCAAAATACCGGTTTTTGGCTTTTTAATCGGAAATCTATCTCCTCCTAGGTTAAATTTTTTGCAAAAAGCTAGCTCTAAACAAACAGAAACTTTCACTTGGGCGTTTTTGTCAAATTTTGACCCAAAACAAAAAATATGAATTGTTCAAGGTCACGTCCGAAAAAAATGTGCTTCGATTTTTTCGAAAGTACGCTCAAAAGACGCTGAGAACACTGAAGAGAAAGTTGGCTTACGTCAACCCGATATTTTGAAGTTTTAGTGTCAAATTGACACAACGTTATTTTTGAACATAATTTTGAGAAAAATACTTGGAAAAAAATCGAAAAAACGCAAAAATTTTCGAAATTTTTTTGTTCTTATTTGGGTCGTTTTGTGCTTTTTAAAAAACACACACGATTGATTTGGTGCATTTTTATGACATAATAACTGCAGAAAATGTAGGAACCACCATACCCTTAAGGGGGTGGGAAACGACCTTTTTAAGGCCATATACAAATAACAAATCGAAAATAAAAATATTTTTCCTGACTAAGTCCGAGACGAGAAATTCAATGGGCCTTCAACCGAAATCCGTATCTCTCTTAGAATGGTTTCTAGAATTTCAAAGTCACCGCATTTTAGCTGTGTTGCTAACAGTGAAAAAACACAATTAAACATGTTTTCTTAGTAAATCAACTACCGATGAATTTGGATGGTCAACACGAGAAGTTTCTATCGCTCTAGAAAAAAAATTCAAAAAAATTTTTAGAGTAATTGAAAATTTTTACTTCTAAAGCATTCTATTTTTCGAATTCATTTGCGACATGCCAATCGAAATATAATTTATTTTTTTTAAAAAATTGCTGAACTCAAAATTGTCCATAAAACACTTCAAACTTCATAAACTAACTATATCATGTTTTTTGGAAATTATAGGCTGTTCTGCCGGTGTTTTTTTTGCAGTCTCTACATTTTTTTAGCTCGTTCTCGCAATTCATAGAGGCTCTTTTTCGGGTGTTTTTGGTGGTAACACGCGTAATTAATATTCGCAATTTCAAGTTCGCAAATTATTAATCTCCTTTTTACCATTTTTGCTGATTATTAAAATTTAAACAGGTTCTATAAAATGTTACAAACATCTCCATCGTTGTGACAAAATGTCAAATTCAATTTATTTCACTTTTTAGAGCATCTGTTTTATGCTAATCAATGCTATTCCGAATGCTTACAGTCAAATATCAATCGGAACCGGCAAAACTTTGATGGCGTGATCAAAAAAGTAATCCAACGGCCTCTCATTAATATTGGTGACAAATAAGACAAATATCCTGTCGTTAATGTTATTGCGAGAAAATTAAAGTAACAAAGGAACATGGTCGAAGAAACTGGCGTGATATTTGCTCAATTTTCGAGCCCGAGATTACATCGCGCTTATAGACTACTAAAGTTTAATTCGACAATTTTTATCTTGAGAATTTTTTATATAGCATTTCTCTTGATGAGCAAAATATCAGAAAAATTTTATGTCCATGAATAGATCACTTATGGTTTAAGTGGCAGTGTTGATTTTTGCGTTTTTGAGACATCTGGGGAAAGCGAATTTAAATTTTATCTTGAGAGTCTTTAGATAATGAAAATACAGATTATTGAAAAAAAAATAATGAGAATCGGTTAATAGACGAAGCCAAACATACTTTTTTAAGGATTGATTTTGGTACTTTTCTAGTGCCCGGTAGAGCTCGTTTGTGCGGTCAATTTTTTTTTTGTTTTTTCCGAGTAACCAATTGAACACTTTCTCGCGATCTATGGTAAATGAACAATTTCACATTGCTTAGTTTGTTCAGGAGAGCCGATTGGAAATATTAATTTGGCTTTCCCCCCCTTAAGCAACATAACTTATGCTAAACACAGAAATATCAAATAATGTTCCAGTATAATAGGGAATTTCAAAAGAATAAAATAAGGTGATTGATGAAAACTCATCATTGCAATTTGATCGGCTTTGAATTAATTGCTCGGGAATTTGGGCAAAAAAAAATCAAATTTCTTCGAAAAAATAACCGAAATTTTTTTCCTCGAGAAGACAAATCTCAAGTGAAATAAAGAAAATGGAAATATGATCGGTCAATTAATTTTTAGGCACGCGCTCATGGGTTACTCACCACATAAATCTGCAGGCCCTTGCCTTTCTATTCTCGAGCAAAATTCTAAAAACTGTATGATTTAATGTCAGATGGACATAATTATAAAATTTTAAATAATTAAAAATTTTTTTTTAATCGTTGAGAAAAACTTGAGTAAAATAAGCACTGTCCTAGTGAAGTTAAAGATGTCGTGGTGGTTGTCGTGGTTGTTGTGGTCGTAGTTGTGGTGGTTGTTGTAGTTGTTGTTTCATTAGATTCACAAGGATACTGATCCGAACATCGATGAGTCTGACAAGCTGCATGCATTTCCATTTCACAATCCTCATCATCCCATAAGTTTGTCATTTTGAGATTCAAATAAACACAATCTTGTAATAAATATTAAATGGAAATTTTATAAAATAAAAATAATCTCATAGCGGTTTCAACCCTTGAAGGCAAATAGCCTTTTGAAAGGCTCAAGCTACCTTACTCATCCAAAAAGGGTGAAAAATGTTTATAGACACTTTTTTGTTCACATGCATGATTAAAATCGGCGATGGAAATCAAGAAATATAACTTAAACTATTTTCGGCTGATGTTATGGCTAAGTGGAAGGCAATTTTTTGCCTAAGTCGCACTTCTGAAACAATAAGTATTGACTTGAAAATGGAATAAAAAGTTATAATAAGTCAGTTTTTGGGAAACTCTTATGACTCATATTTTATAGAATAAAATAACTGAAACGTCGTTAATCACTCTAAGAACAAGGTATAAAAGGATGTATTTTTAAAATTGTCTGTTTTGGCCCTAAAATGCGTGATGAATTTTCAGTTTCAATCAATATCAAAATTAAATAGCTTACTTTGATTACCACCGTAATTGTCTGGTTGCTTAGTACCCCAGTTAATGTAACCAGCACGCTTTCCTTCATAATCAAGGAATGAATTGGTTTCAGGTCGTTTTTTATAACCGATCCACATAAATTTTCTATTTTTTGGGTCTTAATGTTGGCTTGTAAAGGAAACGTTTAAATAAAGGAAGGGTAATGAATGGACTTCACCGTTCCATTCCTTATCTTGGTTCTGGTTCCTTTCCCTTTCTTTTTACAAACCTTAATAGGGTGGCCACCGACTCTGATTTTTTCTCAGAACATGCTGATATATTTAAAGGAGTACTGGTCGCTGGAATTAAATTTTTGGTAAAATAGCCATACATGGCTTTTAGAATACTAGCCAGCTAGTACAGTTATCCTTTAGTTGGTGAAAAACAAATCTCAAATTTTTTTGTATGCATTTACTCTTTCACACATAAGCGACAAAAAAGGACCTAAGCCAAAATGGTAAAACTATCTCCTCCCAGGTTTTATGGTGAAATTAGCTGAAATATTGACATAACTTGGAAAAGTGGTTGGCCAAACAGTATCTTAACCCCCACATGCACGAGCGTGTTTCAGAACACAGAGAACAAAAATATTTTGGGGAAGTGTCATTTTGGCCGGCGGAATATCGGAACAGACCCCCGATAGTTCCCCTTATTTTTAATTTCAAGAATTTTGGTGAGTTCTTTAAATTTTTCATCAGACCAGAAATACATTATTTGGATGCAATTTTTTGTTTAATGCAGTTAAAACAGTACTGGACTAAGATAATGATCTACAAATATACTTACTATGGTGATTTTTGGAGGGGAAAATTTTGGCATTATTAATTTTGACACTCGGCGCTACCTGATGGTGAAAAAAGCTATTTTGTCTATCTCGTGACTGGAACCAAATATGAATGTATAAATATAGGCAATGCCTAAAACTAGCGATCAGTACCCCCTTAAATCATCAATCCGTTTTTTAAAGCCGCTTCAGAATTTTAAGTTCAGGTAGTCCGTTTCCACCTCATTTGAAGATAGTTTCATTCGATAATTTAAAATTTAGGCTTTCTTTTTTTCGACCCTATTTGCCTTGTTCCATCAGTTTTTTTGGGTGCCATCAATGAAATCTTAACGTTTAATTTTTTGGTTTCGATTCTTGCTAATCCACCATTTATTTGATTACAATATTGCCAAGCATTCTTAAAAGTCATTGGTTCTAAAACTCGAATGCAATCACCATATTTTGAATTCTTCGAGCCAAGATATGCGTCTGTAATTTGTTGAAAATGTTGATTTTTTCTATGATTTCGCATTAAGAATAGACGAATCTGAGCTTTTAATTTGAGCTTGGAATTTATGCTCCGCTATACAAGCTTACATTTTGAAACGCTATGATCGACTCAAAAATTGAGAAAATAAAAAACGCTAACGAAACAAAACTACGCAACTTGTGGTCGAAATAATGGAGAAGTATAAATTATACTGTATAATCCCATTTTTTTTTGTCTTGGAAATTTCTGAAGTTTTGACGAAAATTTCGTGAAAATCGGAGAAAATAAGGAAATTATTTATTTGATCAGTTTGAAAAAAATCGACTACATCGGTCAGCCGAAAGTTACTTCAATTGAAGTCGAGAAAAAGTTGTATGCATGATTCATGCTGCATGATTTATGCTTCCAAAGATATTTAAATTATAGTCTATAATTTATGGAGAAAAATTGAGCGGATTTGAAAATGATAAATTGTTGCTCCAAATGAGAAACTATACTTTCAACTCAAACACCACAAAATCTTGTCTGTGTCCACAGGTGGTGTATACGAGTTAATTATTGTTATTAGAAAATTTATTAAAATAACTTGCCTAGAAATCCAAAGCAAACGTTTAAGATGGTTTAAACACTTTTTTGTTCAGGACTACACTTAATTTTCAACTGACCTTGAAACCCATTCGGACACTCAGCTTTTATAAAATGCAGTAAAAAGATATAAAATACATGCATAATCTCTTACTACCACTTAAAGTCTACTATTCTGAGTGAAGAAATGATCTTAGTATTGAAGAGGAAGTTGTTAAATAAATATGAATTCATCAATGATATTTATAACAAGGTGGTGATTTTCTTTCCGTATGTTTTATCAAAAATGGTACCAAAAATTAAACCAGTTGCTTATATTATCTGAATGTGACATCAAAATTAAAAAAGGAACAACTAAAAATGGTTGTCTGACAAATGTTTTTTTTTTTAATTTTTTCTGTTAAAAAATGTTTTTTTTTTCAATAAATGACTTTTTTGTTAAAAAATTATTTTTATTAACAAATGATTTTTATTAAAAATGATTTTTATTAAGAAATGATTTTTATTAAAAAATGATTTTTATTGCGTGTGTTTGAAGAAAAACTGTGTTGTTAAAAATGTTTTTTGTAAACAAATGGCTTGTTTTGTTTAATTTTTTTTTTTTTTTTTTAAATGCATGTTTTTGTTAAAAAAAAAGTTTTTTGTTAGAAAAAATCTGCTAGCTATAGCTTTTTTTATAAGAAAGCCTTTTTCATTTAAAAATAACAGTTTTTTCCATAAAATTTTGTTCAAAATTTAAAAGTGTCTGGACCTTTTGTTTGTCAGAACGTTTGAGTAACTGTATTATTTTGAGATTTTGTCGGTACGTTTGAGTAACTGTCAGGACGTTTGAGTACAGGTAAGATAGTATTTTGGCTATATCCCTTTAACACCTTTTGGATGATTTGAGAGATGTGGGTTGAGGGAGCCAATCCTAACACTCCTAAGACCCCTTCTAGCCACTCATGAGGCCGCTTTCTCTTCTTTTCAGCCCACATCTCTCAAATCATCCAAAAGGTGTTAAAGGGATATGGTTTTTCGGCTATATTAATTAAATATCGACTTTTCTAGAGTTGTACCATTTTTTGGTATCCATTTTTTGGGAACAAGAGTAGCGAGAATCGCTCAGAAATATCATCTTACGTATATGTGTCTTAAAAAATTATTTCAAAAATTAATTTTTTATCTCAAATCAGAAAATTACCTCAAAGTTGGTGAAATTGCATGTGAGATATTTAATTGTTAAATTTATGGCACAAAAAAGAATGCCTGAAAAGTTTTGTTTTGTTGATCTTATCAGAAATTTTATGGTTTTCATTGAACCGGAAGCTGAACCTTATAAAAATTCTAGAATTCTAGAAATGTCCAAAAACTTTCAATTTTTCTGTGATATAGCTGAAAAACTATATAGCCGAAATACTATCTTACCTTGAGTACAATAGTAATTATGATTCATGCTATTAGATGCTCCAACCTACGCAAGAATATTCATCGCTCGGAACCATTTTCACGATTCGTATTGTACTTGGTGTATTTTTGATACGTGACTACAAAAAAATCACAATTTGTTTTTTCAATTTGTTTTTTTATTTTCCCTTAAGAAATTGTATTACAATCCATCGCGGTGCAGACCAAAACGCTCGTCATTCCAGGAAGCGAGAACCTGGCCGCGACATTTGCCGCGAAAAGTAAACAAACTCGCCCGTCAATGTAAGAGTGGTATCAAACAGCGCGCGAAACTCAATTTGTTAGCATAATATAATGTTTTTAACACAATTTTAACTGATTTGTGATCTTGAGAGTTTGAAAATGAAAATGGTATTAAATACCAGATAATTATTAATAAACTTATGATTAATAATTATCTATTTACTTTTTTTGTTCGAAAAGTGAATAATGCGTAGGCTTTCGAAATGACGTCATGTGTACAGCAATTCAATGTTGAAAATGACGTCATGCTTGACGCCCAGAAAGTATTGGGTATCAATCTCGAAAATTAATAAAAGTATTTTAAATTTAGATAATAAATATAGCTACAATAAATATCGAAATTATTTAAACTACGATTAATTTTCAAAATTGATAAAGTTTTAATTTTTAACCCGTGTGAGCACAGAAAAAAAAGTTCCGCCAAGGCACCGACACCTATATATAGGTGACTGTTCAACCGCGTATTACAGAAAGCCCAAAGTAGTTAGAGTTTCATTTTTTTTGCATAAGGAAGTTCAAACGATATATTTTTGCATCCGACATTTGATATTCTAGAATTTTGATTTTTAGTTCTAGAAAATTTACTGATAAGAGCAAGGTACAGCATATCACGTGATACAAGCTTACAGTGGTGTTCACAAATTATTTTGGTATTGGAATCGATGCACAAGGATCTGACCTATGTCATCGTTTTTTCTGATTTGATTTATATATAATCAATCAAAAATTATTTTTAAATAGGTTTAAAATTTTGATGAAAAAATCACAATTTTTCATAAAAAATGGTTATTTTCCCCTATAAAAGCAGATAAGTACACTTCTGATATTATTTCTGGGTCGATATACTAATCAAGTGACTCTGTGGACAATATTTAATTGCTCGAATTAATTTTTTAATAATTAAAATATTTTCGTGAAATACTTAAAATTGAAAATTTTGAAATATCACTTTTGAAAAAAAATATCTGTTCCTGTATACCAATTAATCTTTGTTTTGAGTGTCAACCATGGACAAAACACTTTCCTAAAAACTGGCTATTTTCAAATTTTAATTGAAGCAATAGGTCGCATTTAATTTTTTTAGAGGTAAAAGATTGGAAAAAAATCTCAAAAAATCAACCCTCCGTAAAATTTGAACAAAATTTCCAAAAAAAAAATAAGTCACTTTTTTGAAATCCTTGCAAAATTCTTTATAATGTTTTCGAAGGAGACAATTCTACGATGGTTTTTTTGCATATTTTAGACGATTTTAAATATGCAGTCACCTATATATAGGTGTTGTGCTCACACGGGTTAAGAAAGAAACCAACAATTCAGTTTTCAAAAGTAAACTCTATATATATCTCTTTATCACACTCTGGTCAGAAAATGCTGTTGAGAGATTTTTAAAGGCTTTTCTAACTAATGATAAAGGGATATAGTTAGGGTGTCCATCATTAATATCGACTAATAGAAGTAATGCGTGGATTGTTCCAAAATTTCTTTGAGGTTAAAAATATATGAGAAAATGGAGAAAAAATTATGAAAAAACATTTTGGTCGTCACGTGATCAAAATATAGCGATTTCTCGTTTTTTCAGTATTAAATTATTATAAAAGAAATGCCAAATCGGTAGTTTTTGAGTCAACGGCAGTTACTAATGAAATTAACACAGTTTTCTAAAAAACATTTGAAATTATGATTTTTTGGCTCCGAAACCTCGATTTTTTGAGAAAAAAAACGTAAAAGTAAAAAAAAATGGATGCCCGTTTGATCGGACATAAAATATTTTATTATCAAATTAACCGCCGTGTTGAATTTAGTAATGTACAGTTTTTTGGTACATATATCTCAAATAGATGGTGTCATATTAGACCTTTTGAATTTTTTCAAAGTATTTTTTAATAACTGGGAAGAAAAATTTTGATGAAAATTTTTTTGAAGACGTTTCAGACAATTTGAAAAAAAAAATTTTTGAAATAAAGGGGATTTTATGTTTATTTTTTAATTTTGTTGGGAAATGAGCCAAAAATCAGCCG
This sequence comes from Oikopleura vanhoeffeni, assembly GCA_004367855.1. Lineage (NCBI taxonomy): Eukaryota > Metazoa > Chordata > Appendicularia > Copelata > Oikopleuridae > Oikopleura > Oikopleura vanhoeffeni. The sequence goes on from SCLH01002340.1 coordinate 88,771, forward strand.
AAGGCCGATAAAAAGAGATTTTATGTTTATTTTTTAATTTTGTTGGAAAATTAGCCTCAAATCGGCCAAAGGCCGATAAAAATGAATTTTATGCTTATTTTTTAATTTTGTTGCAAAATGAGCCCAAAATCAGCCGAAGGCCGATAAAAAATGGTTTTATGTATATTTTTTAATTTTGTTGGAAAATTAGTCTCAAATCGGCCAAAGGCCGATAAAAATGAATTTTATGCTTATTTTTTAATTTTGTTGGAAAATGAGCCCAAAATCAGTCGAAGGCCGATAAAAAGGGATTTATGTTTATTATTTAATTTTGTTGAAAAATTGGCCACAAATCTGCCGAAGGCCGATTAAAATGGATTTTATGTTTAGTATTTAATTTTGTTGAAAAATTAGCCCATAATCGGCCGAAGGCCTATAAAAGGGTATTTTATGTTTTTTTATTCAATTTTGTTGAGAAATTAGCAGAATTAGGAAAGTTTTCTAAATTTTCAAAAAATTTTGAATTTGAAATAAAAAGTATAAGATTTAAGTTTAATTTTGAAAAAATTGGCCAATTTGATAGGAAGTATTCAAATTAAGAAAAAAATAATCTAATTTTGAAAGAAAATTAACAAATTTTATAGAAAATTTGATAATTTTTTCTTAAATTTGAAATTTTTTTTAAAACCATATTTTAAAACTTTTTTTCCAACTTCGAAAACTTTCTTCGAATTTAGATATTTTCGCAAAAAAATAAATTTTTTTATTATTTTCAATTAACTTAAAGATTTTTGTTCGAAATTGATTTTTTTAATATTTTTCTGGAATGAAATCGACAACAAAATTTCAAATGCCGCAGAAATTAGCTTCGTAGCATGTGAAGATCTCGAGATATAGACCTCCGTCGGTTACCTCAAATTTCTCAATTTAAGAAGATTGAGGAAACATTTTTTTTAATCTTTTTATACAATTGAAAACTTGGTTACCCAATTCAAGAAAAATTATGGTTTTTGATTCAGCAGTTCAAAAATGACAGCATAAGACACTTAGAGATAATTCAAAATTTCTGAGAAAAAATTTGACCTGAAATTTATTTTTTTATTTTTCTGATATGAAATCGACAACAAAATTTCGAATGCCGCAAAAATTAGCTTCGTAGCATGTGTAGATCTCGAAATAAAGACCTCCGTCGGTTATTTCCTAGAAGTTTTTTTTGTTAGAAATTTGACAATTTTCTCACAAATTTTACAAGTTTCTCAAAAATTTAACAATTATCTCAAAAATTTGACAATTTTCTCAAAAACTTGACAATTAATTAAAAATTTTCAATTAATTGTCAAATTTTAAGAAAAATTGTCAAATTTGAAATTAATTGTCAAATATTTCAGAAATTTGTCGAGTTTTTGGAAATTGTCAAATTTTTGATTAAATTATGAAATTTGTGAGAAAAAAATTTGATAAATGAAATTTGGAAATTTTTTTTAAAAATTGGCGAATTTCAAATAAATAGTCAAATTTCTAAGAAAATTGTCAAGTTTCCGAGAAAATTCTAAAATTTGTGAGAAAATTTAAAAATTTGTGAGAAAATTTAAAAATTTGTGAGAAAATTTAAAAATTTGTGACAAAATTTAAAATTCTGTGAGAAAATTGTCAAATTTTAATTATCAAATTTTTTTCTCACAAATTTTATACAGAATATGTTACTATTCATTTTGTTGCGAAATTATTCAAATTCGAAGAAAGTTTATTTTGTTTTGAAATTTGAAAAAAATTCTCAAATTTTTGTTATTTTTTTTTTAAATTTATCAATTTGAAAAAAACCCAAATTTTGAAAAACTCATTTATCAACAAAATAAAATTAAAAATATAATATTCCCCTTTATCGTCCTTCGGCCGATTTGGGGCTCATTTTTTAACAATTTTTAAACATTAAATCCTCTTTTATCGGCTTTCGGCCAATTTGGGGCTCATTTTTCAACAAAATTAAAAATATAATATCCCTCTTTATTGGCCTTAGGCCGACTTGGAGCTCATTTTTTAACAAATTTTAAACATAAAATCCCCTATTTACAGCCTTTGGCCGATTTTGGGCTCATTTTTCAACAAAATTAAATTTGTAATATAATATCCCCCTTTATCGGCCTTTGGCCGATTTGAGGCTCATTTTTTACAAATTTAAATTTAAAACATTAAATCCCCTTTTGATTTGTTATTAAATGTTTGTCATATTTTTTTTAAAATTTTATTCGGTCTTTTTTATAAATTAATTTCAATGGCGTCAATTTATTTACGAAAATAATTAGTTGGTGTTATTTTTTGTGCTTATTATCCGTTAGCTGAACCACAATAAATGTGTATCGGCTCATTTAAAATTATTTTTCATCTATTTAAGGAAACGATTTGAGTTCAAACTTTTATTTTATAATTCGTAAAATTTTCGAAAAAATTCAAAGCATTATGAAAATTTTAAGCCTTTTTCGTCCAAAATTTTTTCTGATTAAATTTATGAAATCTGTGAATAAAAACGAAAAAAATAGCCACTTTAACTTTTTCATGCATGTTTACATATTTTTTTTGACTGCTGTTTGAAAAATCATGAAATTTTTTTTGTCATTTGTTGTCGACTCTTTAGAAATATTATGAAAATTTTCGCAAATCAAGTCCAAAAATTTTAATTAGTTAGTTTTTGAAATCTCTGTAAAAAATCAAGCCGAATCACTTATGAAATTTTCTGGTATCTATTTGGTTTCCGTATTTCAACCGATGCAAGGGTTCATGAATATCGTTTCTGAACTTCTGATGAATTACAACACTTGCTTGTGAAACCGGTTTTGTGGCCATTTGCACGAAATTTATAAAATTTTATTATTTTAAAAAATCTGTATAAAATTGCGGGTGTAATAGAGCTACTTATACTTTTTAAAAGTCAGGACATTTTTTAAATTTTAACTCAATTGAAGTCAATTTTTTTTCCTAAAAAGCTGTTTTCTCTATTTTTCATGGAAAAAAAACTTTCATATTTAACCCATAGACTCATAGAGCCATAAAAGTGGCTTTCATTTTTTTGAAAAGACCGGAAAGGCAAAAATAAACGAGACTGAAGTTCAAGTTCAAATCGCCCATAGAGTTCGCAATTAATTCCGAAAAATGATAGAAAATTTGTTTTGGATGAGCCGTTCGAAATATATTTTATCCCTACTTTTTTTTTTGGATTTCTCTGAAATTTTTCTTTATCAGCTTTATCTCACAATTTATTTTTAAACAACAAGGTCTTAAATACTCAGTTTTTAGGAATTCGTCTTGGACCATCTTTAAAAAAAATAATAATGTTTCTACTAAATGTATAACTTTTTTTATTTCTTTTTGTTGAAAACAGAGAAAATTGCTAATTGAATGAGAAAGCGGGCGAAATATTGGCGCAGACATATTGTTTACCATTATTTCATCATTTCACAGGTGAGAATTATCGTTTAATAGACGAACCCGATTAGTATTTTGAATCGGAGACCAGGTTAAGGAACTAAGGTTTACACTTAATTATATTTACTAGCATCTCATATTATAAAATCGTATGGTTTTCTGTGGAAAACAGTTCGAAGTTAACTTCACTTTTCCACAGCGGAAATGAAGTTGATTAATTTTTTGATTGTCTTAATATAATTAATTAAAAATTCGAGTCTATCCTTATCTCAATGATTTCCACAACAATTAATTGCCTAACACCTATACCTTTCCCATAATAATGACTTCAAAGTCAAGCCAAAAAAGTGGCTACTCATGCCTCTGGGGATATCAAAATACTCTATGAGTCTAGGGGTTAAGGAATTTTTTGCATGTGGATAATGATTTTCCCACTAATTAGTGCATTACACCCGAAATGTCTGAAGTTTATAAATGTCGCCTTTAAAAAAAAATCCCACATCGGGCA
>SCLH01002340.1:92928-120573 GCA_004367855.1 Oikopleura vanhoeffeni
TCACTTATGAAATTTTCTGGTATCTATTTGGTTTCCGTATTTCAACCGATGCAAGGGTCAAGTGAATATCGTTTCTGAACTTCTGATGAAATTTACAACACTTGCTTGTGAAACCGGTTTGTGCCATTTGGCACGCAATTTATAAAAATTTTATTATTTTTAAAAAATCTGTATAAAATTGCGGGTTGAATAGAGCTACCTTACTTTTAAAGTCAGGACATTTTTTAAAACTTTAAATCAATGAAGGTCAATTTTTTTTCCTAAAAAGCTGTTTTTCTCTATTTTTCATGGAAAAAAACTTTCATATTAAGAAATTTTTGCCATGTGATATATGATTTTCCGCAACGTAATTTAGGCATTACAACCCGAAAATGTCTGAAGTTTATAATATCGCCTTTAAGAAAATAAAATCCCACATCGGGTCAGTGGAATGTGGAGATATTGTAATGAAAATAGTCGTTTTTTGAATACTTTTACAGATACTTAAGTATGTAAAAAATTTAAAAACAAATAAACTTAGCAACGTCATGAACCACTTTCATTTTACGATAAAAATGACCACATAAAACACATTTTTCACATTTTTTTCTTTGACAAAAATCACTCCGAAAAAATATGTAAACCAATACTAGCCACATCGCTTCTACCCCCTCTAAGCTATTTAAAAAAAAAAGTCGAGAAAAAAAATTCCAATACTTTTTTGTTTTTACAAATATAAATTTTTTCAAATTTTCGAAATTGGCCTAAACGCAACGCATAAAAAAAATTTCAGAGAGTTAAAATTTAAGAATCTGTAAATTGATTTAAATAAACAAACCCCTTCCCTTGCATTCATTTCATATTTTTTATTTTAAAATTTTGGGCTCAAAACGCCAGTCTGCCACATCGCTGCTACCCCCTTAAAGGCCTTTTAATAAATTTTTCCTAATTTTGATTTCGTACCAAATTCACAAAAAAAACTTGGAAATTTTCATAAAAAAAAAATTTCAAATTTTTTTATTTTATAGAATACCCACGAGCACCCAGTGATGATTGCAATCAAAAAATCAGAAACTTAATAATCTGGCAATAAAAACTTAATTTGGTTCTAAGAGAGTTCAAGGGAGTGGTTTTTTACTCAAAAAACTTGTTTTTTCGTCAATAAAACCTGTTTTCCAGAATAAAATAAATTTTTTTTTGAAAAAAGTCAATTTTTGAGAAAAAATTTTAATGTTACTAAACGCACCGTAAAATTCTACATAAATGCCCATATCTGAAAATCCGATCCTAATTGGTTGATTTTTGCAAAATATCGATTGATAGACACCCTAGATATAGTTTTACATCTCCAACAATAGCCTTCTCAAGCTTTTGAAGTGCTAGCTTATTTCAAATAATTAATTGACTTCATTTCGGGATTATTTTTGGAGAATATCCAATGGAGATGTCTAAATTTTCTAACTTTAATTTACATATTTGCGAACTTAATCTAGAAATTGTAAATGGCTAGAAACAAGGGCTACGTGTAGTTAATAAGATGTACGTGAAGCATTAATAATGCTGCATTAAGCAAATTTGTCCAGGAATGGTAGTACATCATGATAAACCAGTAAGTGAGTCTGATCGCCTGTTTTCGAATCGGGATTCGGATCTTACTAGGGTTGGCAAGGGTTTTTTCAATTCCACAAAAAAATAATAAAAGCATGAGAAAAAATCTTACAAAATCTTACAATCTGATGCAAAATAAAACATCGACCATTCACACACGTCTTAACTACTCATGACTCATGAGTCATGAGGGGTGGCACCCCTGGGGTGCAAATTTGGAAACTTAAAAAACTCTGTACTAGAGACTCTTTTTACTTAAAATTTCTTAAAATCATAGAAAATTTTTCTACTAGTAAAATGATGTATTTAAGGAGGTTGAAGGGTTCTTCAACTTATCTTTTTATCCGTACCAAATAACAACACCACTGATATTCTACTGAGTGAGTTAAATTCTTAAAAATTATCGAAAGAAACTGGAAATTTCTTTTAAATTTTCTAAAGTAATTTCATAATAGAAAATGTGATTTTGCGGAATAGTTTACAAAAATCCAAATTTTTATTGACAAAAATCACAGTGTTTATAACTAAAATGACCACGGAGATTTCAAAAATGTTTAGAAAAAGGGAGAGACAAAGTTGGGAGAGACAAATTTCAAAATTCGTATTTTTTTTAATAGAGCTAAGGCGCGGCCCTTGTCGAAATTTAAAAAAATGCGTCAATAGCAATCTGGCCAATCGTTTGAATATTTCTAAACTCCGAATAGTTTCAATGTATACCATACATATACGCCATATTCCCTCCCCCTCAAAAAACAGTGTACAGTGTATGTGCAAGTAATTTTAGCACTAAAATTATGTTAAAAAAACAGTCAAGAGCGACTTGGCTATGAATATTTTAAAGTTTTTTGTGATTTGTGTTTAGCTCAAAAATTTGAACTGAATTCGTCATATTATATGTCTAATTGTTGTTTTGCACCTTTTTTTCAAAGAAAAATTTATCAATCCTCTTTAGGGATAGTTTTGTGGTACAGAACAAGCTAGATCATCTCGAGTGAGGGATAAGAGAAATTGAGCTAGTTTGATATATTGCAGGTCAACAATCATTCAATATCTCGCGGTGATATCTGATTGTTCTATTTTTGTTCTTATTTTCATCAAGCCTATTCCGGGATTGATTCAAATACAGAACAAGCGAGATCACCTCGAGTTAGTGATAATTTCTTTCTGCTAGTGGGATGAAAATTTGCTTATCTCCATATTTTCGGTACAGAGACAATGTGTACTGCCATATGTTTTTTTAGACAACTTCCGTGTAATGGTTGATGGATGTGAATGTATAACCTTTTTTTTTATTCTTCCTCCCCTTGCTGGCTTCGCCTTTACATGACGAGCGTCCACGGATTGGATGGTTTCATCCACAATTTTTAGGAAGCACTGAGCCTCTTGCTTATTGTAGTGGATTATTCCTCCTCGTGCATGATGAGCTCGTGTCTCCGCATTTATTCTGCCTTTGCTGCCTCTGGCTGCCGTGAGCATTTCGGGAAGCTCGAAAATGTCCACCACAGTGATGTGGTCATCGGTCGCGAACGCAATATTTAATTGGCACGAGACCCAGCTCATTCCTGAGATTTGATCTGAGGTGTTGGGTCTTGCCCCAATTATTATAAAATGCCCGAACCTGTCTCGTAGTTCTTGCATTAATGCTCGATACTCAGACACAAGATCGGGAATGTTTCTATTTTTTAATTGCTTGAGATGGGACAATGAAAACCACAGTATCCCAAAAGTACAAAAATTTGGTATTGGTATTGATTTCGCGATCCGTGACATTTCATGGATGTGGCAGGATGGGAATCCTATGCCTTTCAGAGGCAGTTTCGCAACATTCGAATCCCCTAGGAGAAATGACGTGGCTAAGGGAAAGAGGAAGTTTCTTTTATTATATTTTTTTTCTTTTATATATAGTTTTGGTTCTTTCTTTTACAGAATCCCATTCTTTTTTTCTATATATTATTTCTTTTTTTGTTTTTTTATGTTTTTTTATAGGTCTATTTTTTTATATTTTTTGTTTGTTTGAGGAAGGTTAGAACTGATGACAAGAAAAACTAATTTTTTATTGAGCGCGCAGACAAGTTCTGCCTTTATGCCTGGAAATTTGTAATTTCTAGGTTTAAGGGCGATTTAAAGTAGATTTTAATGTAAATGTGTACAATGATGATGTGATTTGAGACTAGGGGGACATTGAAAGGGACAAGTTTTATTTTTTGCTGAAAAAAGATTTATAAGTATTATTAGAGAGCCCAAGGCCTTTTGCAGGGGTTGAGTTATTATTAGTGCCTCTTCAAGATCCTTTGCCACGTTGAATCCATCCACTTCCATAAGGAAGAAGTTGTTCAAATCTGACATGTTGGATTTCTGAAGTGGTTGTTATGGTGTTGGTAATTTAAAAGATTATAGTTACTCATCTCCACAAGTAATGATTCTAGTTGTCTAACCAGGTTACTTGTCGAGCTGACGTCACATTCTCTGTTTCGGAAATAATGTTATGCAGTAAAGAAAAAAAAATTTTTAGGGGAGTCAGACACATTTGAGTGAGAGAGGGTTTTATTGTTTTTTTTTTGACTTTTAACAGAGATTTTGACGCCTTGTATTGGCATCAGTCTAGCGGGAGAGGTTGGTTAGAGGGATTAAAATCTGAATTGTTTTGTATTATTTTGATTGGGGAGATTGGTTGCTCAGCAAGACCAGACATACTGGCTCATGAGACTAGATGACAAGTCACCATAAGGGTATCTTTCATCCACAAGTAATTTGTTGATTGCCTATTGTCACAATCTTGCTTTCATTCTGCGATCTTCTCTTTTACCTCTTCTGAAGCTGTATCTAGACGGAGTGTCACGGTTGAGTCTTTTTCTTCGCATTGACACAGTTTCTTGGTCGGCTCTCCTATTGGAACGCCCATTGATTACTTTGTAGCATCCCCGGAACATCTTGTAGGCTGCGTGAATTAGCACTATAATGATGGCCGCAATCAAGACAATGAGGAGTGATTTTGCCAGCACCGATACGTGCACCGTCTTGTTGTTTGGGAATTTCACGTTGAGACGTTGCAGTTGCAGATCAGTGCTTAGTAATTTGCTATTGATGTTATCCACGAGATCGCTTATTAACACTGAATTATTTCTAATCATATTATCCAGTGATGACGCTGTTCGCTCAACATATGGTATCTTTTCAGAGTCCATGAGCCGGCTCAGATTTAACGACACGTCGTGGCTGATAATTTTTACCTCACCAACTTCCTTCGCTTCAAATTGTATCACTCGCTTGCCACAAACAAAGTTTCTGGCAGACTGAGTTCTTTTAATGAAGCTGACGCCGGCAGCTTGAGGCTCTTTTTCGAAGATTTTCGAGTTATCATAGATTTTATCAATGCTGCTTACTAAATACCCGTTTTGAGTATCCCTTACGTAGCATTTGCTTCCTGATTATTACGTTCTTATGGTGCATTTGCTCTTTGCTTCGGCTGGGTGATCGTTAATCAATGCTTTCACACAATTAAAGGAGTCATCACTCCGTGCTTCTCTGGAGTCACATATAGTGATACCTCCCAGTTTAGGACATTCGTCAAAGCTTAGGTAGCCGTCTTGGGTCTCAAATATTTTGGTATTCTTTAGGGTAAGTGTTCTGGTTCTATTAATCACTTCATCTTCAACGAATACGGGTATTGTGTAAATGTGAAGTGCCTTGTAATTCTTCGCAAGTCCTGGTATGATTGCTGTGAGTCTGAGTCGCAATTTTGTTGGTTCAACGTCCATTTTAATATTTTGCATCGAAAGAGCTGTCTCATGTCGACGCGGTATATTTTGTTGCACTCTTTCTCTGTCAAGATGTACATCACACATAATGTGTGAAGGTGCTGTGAGTCAACTTGCGTGGTGACTTGCCAAATGAGCAATCTTCTATCACCTTGCTGACGATTGAAACATTGAAGTAATTTTTTGAGTCATAATGGCCTGCATTTCGTCGTGAATTGCTCTTCTTTCATGAGGCACAGGGATAGCTCTAGACATCGAATCTTGCTGTGAGGATTTAACCGCCAGATGACATCAGCATTGGTTTTGAGATTGCGTAGCGCATCTCACCATACCTTTGTCTCTGCCTTCTCGTGTCGTGTTTAAACGGTTAATCGGCACATATCTGTGCAACGCACAAACGAGGCTTCGACCATTAGTTTTTGGTTCTCATGATATTCGCCCCATTCTACTCGGTCAACGTAGCCCAATGGGAGACTAGGTAGCTGATTCCGTCTTTAAAATTTTGACTTTTGGTCGAATTAGATGTAATACAGTTTCCACGGTTGCTACTTCATTTGTGTCATTGAATTTACCAGTTACAATTAGCTTCCTGATCCTAACAAATTTCTGCCACAATAACCTCCGATGGGTCAACGTCCTCATACTGACTGTAATCATCTAACTCATAACTTGCCGATTTATAGTTACTTGTCTTAACAGTCGGAATCGTTTCCAAAGTTGAGTGTGTTTCACGAGAAATTTGCTTCTTGCTGCTCTCGTGCCACCTAGTTTCTGCTGTAATTGTTCTAGGAGTTCTGAGTATAACTCTTGACTTGCCGTCACCAATGCCTTGGCTTCAGCTGTATTGATCTTTGAATCACTGCTATCGCACATAAGGTGCTTCTCCTGAATATTATCGAAAAATGTACTCGGAAACTCGAGCACTATGTTGACAATATCATTGCTCAGACTGAGCTTGTTATCAGACTCCACCAGCACTACTCCTATTTCGGCCAACAAATGTACCGTATTCACAGGCTGCTCTTCCTCTGACTGCTCGTCCTCTGGCTGCTTAGCAGTTGTGTCATTCTCGCTAGGTTCTGCTTCCTCCAGAGTTTCGCTCCTGGGAAGTTAGTGCAGCAGCACTAGCGTTGACCATAGCCTGAGAGCTCTCATTTTTCCAAATATCCTTTCTAAAAGTGATTCTCAATAGTTAGCTTTTTATGCTGTTTTTTAAAAAAATTTTATTCATTTTATTTTTATTTTGGTTTCTCAAGTGTGATAAACCTTTTTCACAGGAGAACATGGGTAAACAGTTTTTTTTCTACGGAGGTCTAACTCAACCTCCTCACCTGGTGACACCTAAAAATAATTCCTTTTTGGGAGAGAGCGCAAGCAAGATACAGATATGATCAAAGGTGATATATTTTATGATTTTAATTTCTGGATCCTTCTTTTTAATAATCGGACATGAAATCCGCGAATTTTTCGACGTCGATTTCGTCGAGATTGATCCCTTGAAGGCTGATTCAATGTCGTCCTCGATCTGCATTTTTTCTTCATAGATAGATTGTCACCTTCATTATACCTATTGGCTTCAGTGACAGCCAATAACTGAGTTATCTGCTGAGTCAGCCATGTATAGCCTTTCTTTGGCCTTTGAGTGGTTTTTGCCAAACTGACGTTCTTAGTTTTCGTAGAAGTTGCTTAAGCCCTATTAGTGTAGTGAATCTCTCCTTTATCTGCATTCGCTGAGGCATGGGCTTTGGCAGCTTGTGGTCTACGAAATTCCAACAGGTTGTGATGGCATAGTTTTGATATGGTTCTTGTATTATGGCTCTTGTCACCGCTTTTGATAGCGTGATTCGGATCATTTTTAGTCTGCCCTCATTCATGCCAAATTGCTTACAAACATCCTTTATGCCCTCCATCATAACCATTCCAGCTGATAGCAAAGACTCCTCTTTCATTGCTCTTGTGGTATCGCACAATATTTGTCTCATTCTTTGAGGAAAGAACAATTGAGTGATCACATCGGCCTGTTCGTGTGCCTCTAGCATGACAATCCTGAATGTGCTTCGTAATTCCCATTCCTGGCAGTTCGATTCTCTATTCATATGGAGTCTGGTTATTATTTCAGTGATTCTCTGTTTTCGTCTTGTACTTCTTTGTTCGGGGGTCATACCTTTGTGAGACTTTGATCTAGTCTCACTGTTATGTGTCACATCACCCTGGATGATGTCCGGAGTAGCTGGACTGAGCGACACTTTTTCAATGGAATCGTGAGATTCTATTTCGGTCATCTCAGCCTGGATGATGTCCGGAATAATTGGACCGAGTGACATTTTTTCAATGGAATCGTGAGATTCTATCTCCGTCATCTCAGCCTGGGTGATGTCCGGAATAATTGGACTGGGTGACATTTTTTCAATGGAATCGTGAGACTCTATCTCCGTCATCTCAGCCTGGATGATGTCCGGAATAATTGGACTGGGCGACATTTTTCCAATGGAATCATGAGACTCTATTTTTGTCATGTCAACCTGGGTGATGTCCGTAAAAATTGGACTGGGCGACATTTTCTCAATGGAATCATGAGGTTCTGATTTAGTCATATTATTTATTACTACATCTTTCATTAATGGTTTGAGCAATAGCTCGCTTGATAATGTTTTGAGGACTGTGTTCAGTGTTGATGATATGTTTTTCGTGAGTGTCATATTAATCGTCTCTGCCGCCCTATAAATTTTGTCATCTGGGTTTTGGAGTTCGAGCTGTTCATTGCTCGATCCCCATTTCGCGAGGGCGTCGTCAATAAGTCCTGCTGACGTTCTTTTAGAAGGAGTGAGTAAGGTTTAAAAAAACATTTTGTGAAAATATTGGTACAATAGGAGCATTTTAGTGGTTCATGTTTTCACTTCATATTAACATTGTTTTTTGTTTCTCATAATTCAGAATAAATTGTTTTTTTTCTCAAGTTTTTCATTTTTTTTTTCTCATTTCACTTTCATAATTATAACTGAGCCGGTTTTTTATATTTTTTTTTGTATGATTTTTCAATGGTCACACCAAATGGATATCATTTTTGGTTCATTTTTATTCTAGTTTTTTTATGAATCGAAATGAAACCATAACTTGTGTTATTATCAAAAAAGTTTTAAAAAAAATATTTTTTAGGAGGCCTCCACGTAAACCGGCTTTATGTGACTGAAATTTCTTTTTGTTTGTTGGTTTTATTTCTTCATATGGTTACTTTTCTCTTTTGTATTATTTGCATGTCACATAAGTTTTCTTGATATTTGTTATAACTTTTCTTAATATTTTCTCTTCTTAAATGCTTTTTCACTGTTTCGTACATATAATTTTGCCTGTTTATGTCTTTGAGCTAATTTTTTGTTCTCTTTTTAGTTTTTTTCTTAACTTATCTCACTCTTTCCTTTGGGTCAGGCAGAGTAATTCTTGGCTTGGCTTGAAAGGATGTAATCATCACTCTTGATTTCTCTAAAAATAAGTATGGTTCAAAAAAAAGTAATCTTATTATAAGTTATCTATTTTTTTTTATTAAAAGTGAAAGATGTGCACATTTTCTGCTTGTTCCTGTTAGGTTTGTTCAGATTTTTCTAAAGAAAGATTCAATAAGTAATTTGTTAAATCTCCATGAAACAAGAAATTCTGATTATAAAAGAAGTTTTCATGCTTCCTTTACTCTTTCTCTTTTGGTATTAACTTTTGTGATTTTGTAGATTCCTTTAAGGCTTATGCTTTTATGTAGCAGTTTGCCGGAATCGCGTATTGTCCCAGTGACTTTGTGCTTGTTGAGGTCCCAGAGGTCTCCTTGAGATAAATTGTCACTATTCTTGGCTTGACTGCATCATTGTGCTTTGTGATGTTGATTTTCATTCTCGTATACACTTTTATGCAACTCTAAAAATATCAGACAATGTTTTTAAGTTGGATAGATAATTTTTTCTATAAAAAGAATTCTATAGATAATAATTAACAGAATTCTATAAAGAGCGAATTTCTCTTTTCATTTTCTCATTTTTGGTCTCTATAGTGAGGTAAAAACGTGAGCTCGCCGGTAATTTAAAAATACTTAATCTCTTGGGTATAGTTTATTAAAGTATCCTATAGTTGGGCCTACATATCTTAAAGTAAGGGTTTGAGCTGGTTTGCGTAGAATATAAGGAGTTGAAGCCACGAGTAATAAGTTCACAAGTGGGAAATCAATCAATAGGGTTTGAACAGGTTAACATGTAAGGACACGTGTAAAGTCAAAGAGTTCGATTTAAATTAAATGAAATTCCCTAAAATACGCGTCATTATTTTAACGACCTGTTACCAGAAGAATGAAATACAGTATTTTTCCTATCGGTATTTGCCGAAACATTAATGGAGCCTAACGAGGGGGAGCTTAAGAGACTGAAAAAACTAGGAATTACAACCTCAGTTATAGCTCGTTCTTATTTTAGTTGTTTTTAAATAAATTATATATTTTGATGTCTAAGCCTGTGTCTGTATGGAACAAAGCGGTTGATATTCAAAATTATGCTTCTTAACATGATTCTAATTGTTTGAAATGGATCATTTAAGATGATAGAGTGTAATTTTTTACATTTGGTATCGTTGGAAAATTTTGAAATGTTTTTTTCCTATATCTCTTCCTGATACGTGCATAGCTCTTATCATGACATCTGTTCTACTTATTTTTTCATTTTGGATAATTCAGTTAAATAGTTTATGATCATGTTTCGTTTTCTTGTTTTTGCTCATAGACGTCTGTGATTATTATCAAGAATTCATCAAGGTAAATCTTTGCATCACGTCGATGTTGGTTAAAAATTCTTTAAGGTTATTCATATTCTAAAAAATATGTGAAGGTTAGATTTGAAACTTGTTTTAATTGTGCATAATTTTCGTACCAATGATTTTCTAGAGTTTGATAAATGACATAAGAAATTTTAAGACACGAATATTTTTTGTTTCTGATTTTGAATGGTTTAAATCATAGTGATGAGTAATGAATAATTCAAAATTTAATATGGAAATGATAAAAATTTTCATAAATTTACAAAAGAATGGCAAAAATTAACACTGGCCATTAGGTTTTGATTCCCTCCCTTTACAACACTGGTTAGATCGTTGAATTTCATTAAATGGAAAATCATTATTGGTCCCCATAGATTATGATCCTTCGGTTTTCATGTCTTTCTTTCCACATTTGGTATTTGTCAAAAGCACCTCGAACTATTGTGTTCATGGGTGGACTAAACAGTACCATGCAATTGTGTATCAATGACCCCTTGCCTGCTACTTTGTGAGAGTTTCTTATGATTTTCTTCAGTACAGATTGTGTCTGTCTCTCCATTATCTTGTAGCCCTTTCTACGATACTCTATACTCATAGATCTCAGGGTGTCTATGATTTCCTCACGATCGAGGAGTATGATTTTCTCAGGTGTGTTAAGTAACTCAAACAAATCTCCAACGTCTACTTTGTTTTTAATGTGTCTTCTGTCAGTTGGGTATAGTTTCAAGAGGGTGAATATTCTCATTGTTGTGATGGATCGTAACTTGGTTTGACAACGTAGTCTAAAAGTACTTTAATTGGAAGGTTGTTTGAAGTTATTTTTGAGAGAACTAAGATGATTTATTTGAAAAAAAACTTTTAAAGACAACAAGTGAAGCTTTCTTAATCATTTTTTCGCAAGATTTTTTCTTTTTTATTTTAATTAGGTTTCAAGGGTAGGAGGACAATATTCGGGTATTTATGAATGGCACTAAAAAATGTTCGAGCTTATTTCTTAGAGGTCGTGTTTAGTAAGAGTTTGGACAGAAGTGATCACGGATGGCAGCTCTCGTTAATAGATCGCAGAAGAAGTGAGTTACAGGAAGACTTGGATCTGTGATAATTGTACTGTAGAGTTCCTCCATGTCTTCGAAATCCCAGAATAATTGTACGTGTTGCAGTGCAGGACTTATTTCGAGAACGTGAACTGCCCTTGACATAACATCTGTCCTTCTTATTCTGTCGAGTGTAGAGAGTTCTCCCAGCATATAACTGATTGTGATTCTTTTCTCTGGATTGTGCTCATAAATGTTCCCAATAATTTCAATAAACTCTTCGAAAGTAAAAGTCATCATATAATCTATGTTTAAGAGCATCTCCGTTAATTGTTCCATTCGCTTAATGATTACCTGAAAAGAAGCTCTAAATGGAAAAAAGTAAAACAATGGTGGTCTGATCATTAAGATTTTTGAGATTAGTTGGAGCAGTAAAAATGCAGCAGGGATTTGTTCAGTAAATTTTTGAGTCACTAGATCAACCCCTTTAAGCGTTCTTTAAACCGAGTCTTCATCTGTTGATGATCCCGGCCGATGCAAATCGTAGTTGTACAAATGGGTTAAGATTTTTGTCTTGATGGTCTCCAATGTCAGGATATTTGATGTTAGGCCTCTTGCTACCCTTTCCTGGCATTTCCCACAATGTCCTTCGTGGTGACACAGTTCCGACATGATAAAATCATGAATGGGTGTCACATGGTCATGAGCTCTGTTTAATCTTTTCAACACAATTTTTTCTATCTGGTCTTTCGCCCAGCACAGTGGTTTATCATGTAGGTTAGGGTCTGCTCGTAGGTGCTGAATCACTGCATCCTTTATGCTAAAGATCATGTTCGCATTTCGGTTGACTCCCTGGTTCATAAAATCGTAGTCTTCGAGGCTTTCATACATTGACCTTATTTTTTTTATTGGTACGGTCATGTGGAGCAATTTTGTTCTTTTCCTTATGGTTCGTCGCTCCATCCTCAATGCCTTATCTGAATCATTTTTTTTTGTTAGTTAATCCTGTGATTTTAAGTATTATTATTTTTTTTGCTTTTTTTCTATCATGGTCAAAAAAATAGGTGGATTTTTAACTTAAGTGGTATTGCTAGATTCGAGCACAGAGGTTTGATGTTATTTCTCTAATTCTCGCTCAAGGCTTCTTTGCAGGCAAACTTTAAGTACTTTGCAAATGCCCGTACTACTTTCCGCTTTCTTGACAAAGGAAGCAATTTGACTGACGTCACAAGGAGGGCATTTATGGAGTCAGCTCCAGTCATTACATCGTACAGTGCCTCACCTGTCAGCCGTTTTTTCACTTTATTGTTTTTTAAGCCATATTCGGAAATCATTGTCGTGAGTGTGGATGTCACTTTTGACTTGGTTAATGTCGCTATGTTCTGGGGCGTGTTCATTAAATCACACAAAGCTTTACTGGTGCTCATTCTAAAGGTAAATTTTATTTCACAAAATAAAAAAATGTGTTACTTGATCTTTTTCATGTTTGAAGGGTACTCTTTTTCACGAGATTTCCTGTACACAGAAAAAATGGGTTTATCCCAATTTTTTTTTATTTTTGTTTTCTTCTTCTTCTCTTCTTTTTGCTTTTGTGGTTAACGGAATTGACGATGGTTAACTGCTTTTTATTTTCGATCACTTCACAACTTTCCTCATTCTCCATTTTTTCCACATTTTTACTATAATTTACCATTCTCCGATATGCTCCAGATTTTTGCTTAATCAGGCTGATCTTGATATTAATGAGGACTTCCATCATTTCTGTATCTTTTTCTGAATATAAATATCTTTTTTGCTTTTGTAAGTATCGGAGTGTTTTTATTATTGGATTAGTTCTTTAACAAGCGCATGTATGAGTTAAATATGCAGATTTGATAAGTTGAGGACATAGTACTTGGCAATTCTTGCAATCTCCTATATATTGATCTATTTGATTAAAGCTTTTAAAAACAAATTTTTCTTGAGGGTTGTTACTAAAGTCATCTGTCATAAATGACCCCCTGAGGTCCAGCTAACAGTTGACCGACATTTTGTCTATCATTCCTCTGCGCTGCTTGTTCAGATGGTATTCATGACAAGAAGATGACTTGTTTCATAAAAATTAATGTTTTTAATTTTAAAAAAAATTCTTTTTATAGTTGACAGACCAGGTAAACAAGAGGTCGACATGTGACCAGTCTCAATAGTCGACTTGCTAAATTTTGAGCTCAGTTGACCGACATCCTGTCTATCTTCCTCTGAGTTTTCTTCATTCAGGTCATCGACTATTTGAGAGCGGACCCATATCTTCATCTCATCCTGAGACAAATAATCTGAAATGTTTAGCTTCTCTTGGTGTTTACAGTGGGAAAAAATTTAATAAGTGGCGAAAAAAATAAAAAAATAATCTTCTCTTATATCTCTCTCAGACTATCAGCTGAATAGACAATGAGACCCAAAGGTCGATATGTGACCACTCTCAATCATCGATTTGCTAAATTTTGAGCTCAGTTGACCGACATTCTGTCTATCTTCCTCTGAGTCCTTCACCTAGGTCATCGATCATTTAAGGGTGGGTTTATATCTTCACTTCGTCTCTTCGAAACAAACAGTCTGAGGTGCTTTAGCCTCTCTTGTTGTACAGTGGGAAAAGAATTTTAAAAGTGGCGAATAAAAGTTAGTTAAATAGATGCATTTTCTTCTCTTATATTTCTCTCAGACTATCAGCTAAAATAGACGATGAGACCCAAAGGTGGATATGTGACCACTCTCAATAATCGACTTGCCAAATTCCGAGCTCAGTTGACCGACATTCTGTCTATCTTCCTCTGAGTCCTTCATCTAGGTCATCGATCACGTAAGGGTGGGCTTATATCTTCACTTCATCTTTCTAAACAAAATAGTCTGAGGTGCTTTAGCCTCTCTTGGTGTACAGTGGGAAAAAATTTTATAAGTGGCGAATAAAGGTTAGTTAAATATATGCACTTCCTTCTCTTATGTTTCTCTCAGGTTATTAGTTAGTTAGATAGTGAGACCCAAAGGTCGATATGTGACCACTCTCAATAATCGACTTGCCAAATTCCGAGCTCAGTTGACCGACATTCTGTCTATCTTCCTCTGAGTCCGTCATCTAGGTCATAGATCACGTAAGGGTGGGCTTATATCTTTACTTCATCTCTCTAAACAAATANTCTGAGGTGATTTAGCCTCTCTTGGTGTACAGTGGGAAAAAATTTTGCAAGTGACGAATAAAAGTTAGATAAATATGTGCACTTTCTTCTCTTATGTTTCTCTCAGGTTATTAGTTAAGTAGATGGTGAGACCCAAAGGTCGATATGTGACCACTCTCAATGATCGACTTGCCAAATTCCGGGCTCAGTTGACCGACATTCTGTCTATCTTCCTCTGAGTCCTTCATCTAGATCATCGACCTTAAGGGTGGGCTTATATCTTCACTTCATCTTTTCTTTGAAACAAATAATCCGAGATGCTTTTAGCTTCTCTTGGTGTACAGTGGAAAAAAAGTTCTTCATAAATGACTAAATAAAATGGTTAAGTATATGCACTCTCTTTCTCTTATGTATATCCCAGGCTATTAGTTAAACAGGCAAGTTACACACATAAGTCACAAAGGGACTCAAGGCTGCTCACCTCTCCCATACAACAGTTCCTTTGTCGGGAACCAAATTAATCAGGTCGCGAGCACAGTTGACCGACATTTCGTCTATCTTTCTCTGAGCTCTCAACCTGACATCCGGTCACCTTTTCAAAGGTTGTCGTACTGGGTAGAAGTGTCTTCTCCCAGCTCTTGTGAAGGCAAAGAGTGATATAGATCAGATTGAGTTGCTCAATCTTGTTTGCGCAAATTTTGATAATTGGGGACTTTTCGCTTTCTCAAGTTCATCTGGTGATCCCGTTGGTGTTCTTGACTTCTTGTGTCATTTCGATCTTCATCGGTAGCGACCGGGTTCTCACTTGCTGGAGCCTCTTGCCCCCTCTGATTCTCATTTTCCTGGTTGTCATTTGTTTGGTCGCTTTGATCATCACTGTTGAAGACTTTGTTTTTCAACGCCTCTTTCAGGACTGAAATTGGGTCGTCTGAGTTTGGAAATGTCTTCCAGAAGTCAACCAATCTTTGATTGGGTTGCTTAACTTTTTTCAGTCTGCGTCTGTGATAGAGAAATCTCTGTGATCTTTGACCCGAGCTCTCCGTCCCTACTCTCAATATGACATAGGTGTTTGATACTTGGTTAACTTTGGTCACTCTGTATACTCTGTTTGAGTAGAAGGGAGCCAGTTTGTTAGCTCGTTCTGTGTTTTCCAGCTTGACTCTCACTAGATCATCGCACTCGAGCGGTTGATTTTGTTTCTCGCGATTTCTAACAACGTCATCGGTTTTCCCTATGTCATACACACCCCTTAACTTTAGTGTAATGTATTTCACATACTCGTTCCAGCTCGGGTGCAAGCTGTAATCCACAGTGTCTAACGCAAAAGGTGTGAAGCATGCATGAGGAAGCACTATCTCAAGAGGGGTTAGTGTGACATCCTCCCTTATTTCTGTGTTTATGAGCAAGCAAGCAAGTTGACAGCAAAACTGACTTCATCCTCATCATCCAAAGTCCGGTGCAATGAACCTTAGGTATCTCTGAACCTTCTTAACTGCGAGCTCAGCTAGGGAATTTGATCTTGAATTCCTTGGTGTGCTGAATTCCAGTTGGATCTGCATCAGCTCCGCCATTTGTTTGATAATGACAGTGTTAAACTGGTTGTCGAGTTTCATGATTGTTCCCGCTATTCCAAATCTTAACATGCAACTCATAATTGCCATGGCTATTTTAGACGATGTCAGCTTTGACAGCGTGGCGAACGTAAATTTGCTGTTTGGGCATGTAAAAACCAGAATTCCTTTTCTCAAATTTCTTAATTATAGAGAAGTCGACGCACTAGTACTTGAAAGGGGAAATCCCATTCAGTTTTATCAGCAACAACAACATTCATGTATTGGCTTGATGATAAACTTTTGACATCTCTCACACTCCAAGGAGAACTCCGAAACCTTTTCGGCCATTCCCTTAATCCATATTCTTTTGCTTTTTAAAAACCACATGTGTCTTTTTGCCGAGCAGATGTGGGTTAGCTCCAGCACCGACTTCAGTATGAGTTCGGGCACGATGATTGCACCCGCAATCTCGCAATGAGTTCTCAGATTGACAAATCCCTTATGCTTGCCGTACTTCTCAGCCGTTCTCGAGTGAACCTCTTCACTTTGGTAACTTCGCTTTATAATCTCCCATAATTGACCTTGACTTAGAATCACCGGAAAATAGTTTATTGTGGATATGATATCCAGCTCTTCCGGTTCCAGAAGATTTTTTGCTGTTACCTTTTGCACCTTAAGGTAGGTACCACGTGATATCATATCGGCCAAAATGTGCGATATGTCATCAGTTTTGACAAGTACAGGTTCAAATGTGAATTCCTGTAATTCCAGCAGGACCCGAGATACAGGACCTGTCTTTTTCAATTATTATTCTGTCCGGTGATTTAAGAATGTGATATAGACTTGAATGTGTCTATCTTCACAATGAACGGGTTTCCTAGTAAAAAGTGCCGAAATCGGTTCAGTCCTCGACTTAAAGCTAACAGCTCCTTCACTCCTATATTGTACCTTCTTTGTGATGGTAAAAATGAGCCTCCCTCTAATCCAATTATTCGAACATCTGCTGTATTATTGTTGTCCCTTGACGCAAGGGTTGCTCCAAAACTGTCTTCCGACGCATCAGTATTCAATAGAAAGGTCCCATTCTCTATGAGGTAGGGATATCGAAATTGAGTTCCTTAACTGCATCTTTTAGTTTATCAAATGCTAACTTTATTTCATTTGTTAGATCGAACTTAATATTCAGGCTGAGCATTTTGTTTAATTCACTGCTGGTATTGGCATAATTTGGTGTTATTATTCTATAATAGCCAAGCGATCCCATAACTTTGAAAAGTGCTTTCTTGGTTTTTGGATATGGAAGGCTTGCCACCGCTTCTATTCTTGATGTTTCGCCTTTGATCTTGCCATGGGATATTTCATACCCGAATATATTGACTTTTGATGCTCCAATGTTGAGTTTTTGGGGTTGGAGATGTACGTTATACTCTTTGAACCTTTGCAAGACCATGCGAAGTATGTCAAATATTTCTCTGAAGGTGTTTTCAAATATTATGATGTCATCTATGAAGCTGACGCAGCCATCTATACCACTGAGCACTTCATTTCTAAGACCATTTTGTGAATGAAAGCTCGCGTTCCGTGACCCTTTAACAACAGTTTTGAAACTTGTTAATTTGTTGACTTACTCGACATATGAATGAAAAGTATTTCTGGCAGCTTTCCTCCAAAGGTAAGCTATCGAAGTACTTGCTAACATCACAGACTATGAAAAGTTTATACTCGGCCATCTGCCGCATAATATCAATTAATTTGGGTAGTGGGAAGAAATCAAGTCTTGTGATGCTGTTGATTCTACTGCAGTTCAACACGTACCTGAACTTTCCCTCTTCGTTCTTTTTGACAACCAGTAACGTACTTGTTTATTCACTTGATGACTTTACGAGTACTCCTAACTGTGTCATTTTTGCAATCCAATTTCTGTTGTGTTCCTTCGCTGCGGAGGGTATTGGTACTATCTTACTTTTGAATGTGTTGGCACAGGTCATCTTGATTGACATTCGTGTCTGCCCCCTGTATTTACCTGGTAGCTTGCTCATTATTGATGCATAGACTATGCAGCATAGTCTTTGACAAGTTGTTTAAACATTGCGTCGTGAGGTTTTGGGACCTTTTCATCTATGCACGCCGTGGTGTCGAAACCAGCCATTTTTTCTTCACTTTCTTAGCTTAGTGTTGCCAGGAGCATATCGTGGAAGAGGATCTGGTCAGCATTTGATGTGTTTGTGTAGCCAATCCTGTNTATTTACCTGGTAGCTTGCTCATTATTGACGCATAGTCTTTGACAAGTTGTTTGAACATTGCGTCGTAAGGTTTTGGGACTTTTTCATCTATGCACGCCGTGGTGTCCAAACCAGCCAGTTTTTCTTCACTCTCTTTGCTTAGTGTTGCCAGGAGCATACCGTGGAAAAGGATCTGGTCGGCATTTGATGTATTTGTGTAGCCAATCCTGTTTGTAGCCTGAATCTTGGGCATATGTTCTTTATTATTTGTTGCTACTACAACGTCACTTTCCGTGAGCTCCTGTTACACAACTGTGCTGGTTTAATTGTTATCGGTGTTGCTGTGTCCAACGTAACCTGGTTGCTTTTATAGTTAATGCTTATTGCTCGGCCTTGATATGGGCTTCGATATGTATATGACATATTTTCACATTCATTTTGCATATCAGTGGGAGCCAATAACAAGACTCTCAGGTGCTGAGTTCATTACATGTGCCGTGGTGTTTATGACTTCTCGATCATTATACATCAAGGTGAGACTTGTTGTTCCCAGAGTTTTCTCTTTATGACCGTTTGCTACTGTGAACTCCTTAGCAGCGCAGTAATTAAAAGGCGTGTTTCGCAGCAGTGCCCTGTTGGAGATCACTAATGAAAATGAGCATCCGCTGTCTATAAGGGCACTAAGTTCTACATATTGATTATTGATTCTGACAGTTAACATACATTTTGGTAGGTTCGTAGTGGTATTGGTTAGGCAATATAGTCAACTTGATAGATTTTGAAAGACCAGGAGGTCTTTTTCATTGTCATCAGAATCTCTCAATTCTGTCTCATTTTCACCCTGCTGTTTAATGGTGGAGAAAGCATCATGTTCTCGCATCCGCCATGAAGGATGTACGTATGGTTTGCCTGTGCTGGCCGCCATGTTCGTTGATGTCTGAAATTGGTCATCATCTTCAAAGTTCTTGAATCTTTCTCGCTGCGCACCTGGCGTAGTGCTGTCGTTATCGTTGGATGGTTTTCCATAGCTTCAATAACCTCCTGTCGGAATGTGTTTCTGCTCTCGAATCTTGGCTTCTGCCATCCATTGTAGGACTGATTATTCCTGTTCTGCGGCTGGTTGTATCCGTACTGACCAGCATTTCTATGGTCGAAACTTGGTTTCTGTCCTTTGTACATGTGTTGCTTGGGCTGGTTAAATGATCGGTGGAATTCTCCAAACAGACCCTGTCTTGGTCTTGGACCTTGCCATGACTTATTGTTTCCAGAGAAATTATTTCTCCTCTCATAGGGCTGGTTTGATTTATTATCATTCAATGAGTTCGGATTACTTTTCCAGCACCAGCTGGGCTGTTGTTGAGTATTTGAGGGATAGGTCTGTCGATGGTTTTGCTGAAATGACATGCTAGGATTTTGGTTATTGTTTTGGTGATAATTTGGGTTATTTCTGCTAAACTGGTTGTTATTGTTTGGCTGAAATGTGACTTCTCTAGGTGGAGCTCGCCTCCACGAAAAGTCATTAAATTTCATGTCTCTGCCCGTACTTTGTTTTTCTCCATTTGGCTTGGAGTTTGGGCTTGCAAGACAGTCTCGTTGTTTCGTGGCTTATCAGACCACAATTTTCACATTTTTTTGTTTGAATCATCATGTTATATATCGACTCAATTAAATGACCGCTCTCATGGTTGGTTCTGTCAGATGTTTCTTCAACTTGTCTTATAAGATTCGATCTTTGCAGAAGATTGTCAAGGGAAATATCTTCTAGCCGTAGTTGTCTTTGAACTCCCTGATTTCTCAGTGCTTTTATGTAGATCTCAACGATGATTGCCTCATCCGCCCCTGATAGTTGCTGTTTGTCATGCAATCTCTTGTATGTATTAACTATGCGGGACTTAAGCTCTAGAAATGTTTCAGAGTGCTCCTGCGTCATGTTATTGAGTTTTTTGCTCAATTGTGATTTTGATGATAATCCCAGTTCTGATCGTAGCATTTTGATGAACTCCGTAACATCAGTCCGTTGTTGCTCTGTTGCATTACCGAGCAGTTCCAGTTTTGATGAGGCAGCCAAAAAGGTTACTATAAGTTGCGCGTGCTGACTAGTTGGTATGTGCTGTGAGAGTTGTTCGAGTTGGAGCAATGAGCCTTCTATGTCAGTATCATCAAATTTCGGGATTCTTATAGGCTGCAGTTTTGTGAGTGTTGCCATTGTCCTTGTTTGTTCTCCAAGCGCAGTTTGATATCTGGTTTCTTCATTGCCATTTGTATTGTTGGTTTTTGGTTTGATTATGTTAAACTCGTGGTCTGTTTGGTGAGAGGGGTTCATTGTGAGATCTTCACTTAGTAGAGATTCAGCATCACCATGTTCGAATGGTATCGGTGCTATGGTATCCTGCGTTCGTGTTGACTCAAATTTGTCCCCTGGACTGAAGATGACAGAGTTGGCATGGTGCCTTGAAGCCACTGGTGGTAAGCCTCTGTCCCGGCCAGAATTATTATCCCTTACCCTTGGGCTTAGATATTGGCGGGCTCTGTCAGTCAAGGCATTGAGCGTTGGCTTCAGGAGAAACTTTGATTTTTGGTTTTTCAGGCCTTCCATTTCTTCTGACAGCATTTTGTTCTCTAGATGCATCAAGAATCGTTGTAGCTGGGTAATGGAGATGATCTCTAATACCACTTTTACCTCTTCCGAGACTTTGGTTTCTTCAGTGGTATCACGGAGTGTTTGGATATACTCCTGTGTAACTTTGTCGTCTCTAAGCAACGTGGCCACAATTAGGTCTAATTGCGCAGCCTTCGTTGTGAGTTGAAGCTGTTCTACGGCCAAGCTAAGATTTGGTGGGAGTGGCACCTTCAAGAGTATGACAGGGATATCAAGGTTTCCGACATAGACTTTTATGTCTTTCTGATATTTCCTTATGATTTCCCTGGTTGAGTTATCCTCAAGCCACTTGGTGTGGTTTGGATTAGGTATTAGGACTATCTCTAGTGACTTATTTTCCTTCTCCAATTCTATGAGATCATCTGGTCGTATTTCACGGCCTTGCCCTTGAAAGTGATACTCGTCTATCTTTCTATGGCATAAAATTATGTAAGTCTTTTGGTGGGGCTCTCTAACTTATATTTTTATGTTTTACTTTTTAACGACGAGAGAAAAAAAGAATGGTTTCATGGGTTCATTAGTTTTTTGTTTAAGAGTGATTTTTTAAATGACCAAGTTTGAGGGGAATCTGTCAATAATTGGTACCAGGCTTTCTGTATTCACTCTTTGTGTAGTTGACCGACAGTTGTCTATCTTCCTCTACACAAATTGTGGTCTGGTCAATTGCCTCTTCTCCCCCGACATTAATGTGAGGCATTGAGGTTGTTGCCTTAGTTTGAGTTTCACCACTCTCCGCGGCTGGTGCCGTGTATTTTCCTCAAAAATTTCAGGATTCATTTCCTGTTTGTTGCATTTTTTATACATGTTGCCTTCTTCATGCTGCAAGGCCAGGTCTCTGTCTAGTTCTATTATTCTACTGACAGTGGTCATCGCTGGTGCAGCAACCACATTCTGAATGACATCATGGATCGTCAAATCGTGGCTTGCGTTGATCATCCCTCTCATCAAATGAGGGGAGTTGTCAAGTTTCCTTTGAAACTTTGAGAAGGTGTAAGTTTGACGATCCACTAGCCGTATTGAGGATGTCATTGCTGTTTCGTTAGCCATGGGTAATGAAAAAACTGCCCACTGAGAGATCCTGTTCTGAGGACGGTACTTATCTTCTTTCGACCTGTACCTTACAGTTTGAGGAAGGTCATATGTGCCTATGTTCACGTGGGGCACTCTTTCAACCAGGTGCAGTATTATTGGGATTAGGTGCACCAATGTTGTTATGTTTTGGTTTTTCATAACTATTACATGGCACACTCTGTTGAGTGTGCTAAGTGCAACGTGGTTGATGGATTGCCCCAGATGACGATTGTACGCCTTAATTTTTTCCCAGTCAGTCTTGGTGGGTTTTGATGGTCCTATGGCCCTATTAATCTTTTTCTCAGACGGTGACCGTAGGTTTGGGTTGTGGTTCACTCGTCTCAGGGGATTAAAAATTATACTGGCAAGGTATTTATAGGAGGTTATTAGCTTCTTCTGGTGCCTGATTTCCATCAGCCTGAGTACTACAACCGCATCATATATGCTCCATCGTGGCTCGGTAACTTAATGAAAATTTTTTATGGGGAGGGGGTCGTGGTTCTGTGGCAGTATGTGCCTTGAGAGGCGACGTTTCTCGCTATTTTACCCGGTGCGAACCCGGGATTTACTCTGGAGATTTTAACGCGTATTCAACGCGGACTAACGCGGATCTACTCGGAAGATTTTCTTCTCGGAAGAGATTTACTTCTCGGGGATTTTCTCGGGAGAGGAGCGGATTTACTCGGAAGATTGACTTCCGATGAAGAATTAAAAAAAAATTTCTTGTCTAGTCATTTTCCTGGGGGGGCGTCAAAAAAGGATAAAATTTCTGACGTTGCTCTGGGGAAGGGGAGATTGACTCGGGAGACACAAGTTTTTTTTTTGTGTCTGCTGAGCTTCCTCTCGCCTTTCCCTGTGATACAACTAAGGGGACGCTGAGAAAATTTTCAACAGATTAAAAAATTTTAGGGAGCTGGAATTTTAAGGAAAGAAATTAATCGGGGGGGACGTCAAAAAGTTTTCAGGAGGTTAAAGAAAAGATTTTGGAGGTGCTATTTTTTGGAAAAAGTTAATTGGGGGGACGTCGTTCTGACGTTGCTTTGGGAAGGGGAGATTGACTCGGGAGACACAAGTTTTTTTTGTGTCTGCTGAGCTTCCTCTCGCCTTCCCTGTGATGACAATTGGGAGACGTTGAAGGAAAATTTTCAAAAGAAAAAAAAAACTTTTTTAGGAAAAAGTTAATCGGGGGACGTCAAAGCGTAAATTTTTCAAACGATTAAAGAAAAAATTTTTGAGGCTGCATTTTTTTTGGAAAAAAAAGATTAATTGGGGGGACGTCGGAAGATTAATTGGGGGACGTTGGAAGATTAATGGGGGACGTAGAATTAATTGGAAGTTGAAAAAATTAATTGGGGGGACGTTAAAATATTAAAAAGAATTTCTAAAGAAAATGAGGCGAAGGTGAACAAGGGACTTCCACACACCCCCTGCACGCACTGCTTTTTTCAATCTCGACGCAAAAAATTCGATACGTATATAAATATATATATAAAATCACCATGCACTGTACTTGCATACAAGATACAACTTAATGCTTTTGATCATTGCTTTATTGCCGTACGTATCATTTCCCTGAGCTATGAGTCACCGGGCGCGACGCCTCGAGGTGCTCCCCGCACACCTAGAACTCCACTTGCTCGTCAATTATCGACGCAATCAATCACTTCAAAATTAAGCAAACGGGTAAAATTCCGCCGC
Organism: Oikopleura vanhoeffeni; assembly: GCA_004367855.1. Lineage (NCBI taxonomy): Eukaryota > Metazoa > Chordata > Appendicularia > Copelata > Oikopleuridae > Oikopleura > Oikopleura vanhoeffeni. The sequence goes on from SCLH01002340.1 coordinate 116,448, forward strand.
AATCCTGATTTTTTATAAGAAAATTATTATTTTTTCTTGATTGAAAGTACTGTCGTTTTTTTCAAGTTTAAAATTTAGATACAACCGGTAATGGTAGTAAATGGCTGAAATTACCAATTACTGCAACGAGCGCGTTTGCCGGTAATCATATGATTATTTATTAGATTCAAGAAAATTATTTATCGGATTTCTGTAGCTAGCTTAAAATATGTTGTATTCTAAAAATGCTTTAGTCAAAGTAGGTTGAAAATGAAATGATCCAAAGTCCAAAAAATTTTAGTCACTTAAAAATACACCCTATTTATGAAAAAATGCTTCGTAATTAACCTGCGCAATTTTAACACAACAGGCTATTCACCACCAATCAGAGTGTTTTATTGGGCTTCAATTTGTGAAATTGTTGTGTGGGAAATCCTTTTTTGGACAAACACCCCAAACATTTGTAAACAGTCATCGTCTTGAAAGTTTGGTCTTGTTGGCTTATTTCGATTTTCAGATAAAATAAATGTATTTGAGATCTGACCTCTCAGACACGGTGAATGGATACAGCATAATTAATCACACAAAAGAATTAAAAAATATTTGTTAAATCGAACTTTTTCAAACATTATTTGGTTTCGATAACATAAATTATTTCGAGATAACTTGTTATAATGTTATTGTTTGAAACAAATGTTAAATAAGTATGTTTATTTTTTTCATTTCGTTTAATACTGTTTTCAGTAAATTTTAGATCTAAACGCACTTTTCAACATAAATATGACTTCAATTGAGTCTCAATACTCGGTTTTGCTCTCCATACATCAAACATCGGTAATGCTGGTCAAATTCAATAGATTAATGATTAATGTGTGTTTTTAGTGTTAATAGTCTCACCCAAAAAAAATTTTTCGTTTTGGGCTACACAAAAAATGAAACTTGAAATTACCGAACATATATAATTCCCGGCCACGATTATTCTGTGAACATTCTTTGAGACTAAACTTTTCTGTAGTCTGATAATATATATTAATGTTTGTGTGAAAGCAGCAAGTTTTAACTTAATTAGTTATGTTTTTTTGTTGGTGTCAACACTTGATAGCAATTAATAGTCAAATTAAATCGAAAAGTGAACGAGCTCAAACTGTTATTTCCAAGGCAAATTTTAAAATAAAACGTTTAAGACTCCGAAAAAAATGCTTGAAATATGTTTGAGAGAAATATGTTGGAATATCCGAAATTCGAATTTTTCCGAAGCTTTTTTTCAGTATTTATGCGTTGTTTTTGGAACGATTTGATCAATGACCATAATTTAACTTGCATCAAGTGGCCTGCAATGTAATGTTGCAATCCACCGACAAACTTTTTTTAAAAAAATCTAAAAAAAATTTCAACAATATTTCTTAGATGGTGAAAAAGATTTTTTGTTCCTGAACTTTGCACATGTGTGCATCAAAACTTAATCAGATATCGAGAAAACAACACCATATTATTACATCGCTATCGATTGCAATAATAAGCTTTTGTTGGAAAAAGTTTTTGATACCAGTGCTGTAAATAATTTTAATAAAACGCTGAATATACCGAAATCGGCTAATTTAACGTGTGAATTTCATCGATCTTGAGCAAATAGACCTTAAATCGAATTCCTGACGTCATATTTTCCGAGAAAAACCCATTATTAGTGGGCGTTCGAAAATTTAAGAATTTCTTATATCTCCTCGCAAAATGATTTTATCGTGAAAAAGCCGGTATTTTTGGACCGTTACTGTTACCGGTACCGTCATACAAAAAACTTTCTATTATTTTTCTTAAAAAGTAAATTCAGACAGTTATCTCAAACATACTGTAATTTCAACATTGTGCGACTCTTCCTCATCTTAAAGCATCAAAAAAGATTTATCTTTTTCAAACATGGCTTGTCTTTTTCAAAAATGGCTTTGGCAAATTGTAATGGTTTTCCATTATAGGGTAATGGGTGACCATTACAAAGTGTTTCCAAACAAAGTTAGTTAGTGAATATTTAAAATGAATTCCAAATCGTTATAATGTTTCTTACCGGAGAAATACTTAACGTTTTCGCATCACGAGTGAGATCATGTCTAGTAAATCAACCAAAATTGTGTGCAGTAATCTTAAATTGTGATTATTGTACACAGTTCCAGTTTCAATTATAAGGTCAAATAAGATTTTGGCAACACGATTTTCTGTCTCCAATGTGATTTCAAAACGTTTTAGTACATGTTCGGTACATGTTTTTGAAAAGAATTTATTTAGATTATTGTTCGCGCGAACATTTCACGTTTAAAAACTTATTTGGTTTGTGCAGGCATTATCTTCGATATAAAAACGTCCGCGAAAACACCAGAGCCAATTAATAAACTCAACTTTGAGCATTATTAACAAAAAGTTTATAGACGCTTAGTGATTAAATTCGGTTTCGTTCGGCAGCATTTTAAACACTTCAAATTAAACGTTATAAATTCAATTGCTCAACAATGTTTCGAAGTTTTTTGGCCACGTCTCGTGACGTGATTCACGTCTTCAACTCAAACGATGAATGAAAGTGACTATTTGAAGCGCAACTGATGCATTTTGAATCGAAAAGTGCTTACTGCAAGTTCAACCTTGTTCAGGGGCTCAGTTTATTCCGACAGATTTATTTGAAAAAACATTCAGAAACAATATGAATGAAAGACCTTTACCGGGCAGATCCTAAATATTTAAATGATTCGTTGCGTAGGCATTTGATTCGGTGGTCGCCCAAATTTGAATGAATTTCATTGGCTTATTTTTAAGTTTAGAGTTTTTATTGGCCGAGACGTTTTTATCTTTGAATATTCATAATCTATGTAATTCATATTCTCAAATTTAAAACGCTCTTAAATTTCACAAATTGAGAAGTTAGTTTTTCTATCATAATTATTTAAGTTTTTACTATAATTCTTTTTGAAAAACTTACAAGAAAATTTTTTTTTTAAAATTTTTAAATCTTGTCTTTTTGGCCGATTGAAAACAATGTCAAAAATGCGGTTTATCATTTTTTCAAATCTAAGCACTTTGAAGTCATATTATGGGAAAGGTTTAGATGTGATGGAATTAATTGTGTTGAAATCATTGAAATAAAGGATAGACTCGAAGTTTTTTAATTAATTATATTAAGACAATCAACAATTTAATCACTTCATTTCCGCTGTGGAAAGTGAAGTTAATTCGAACTGTTTTCTACAGAAAACCATACGTTTTTTATAATGAGATGCTAGTGAAATAAAATTAAGTGAAACCTTATCTTCCTTAACCTGGTCTCCGATTCAAAATACCTTATCGGGTTCGTCTATGAAACGATAATTCTCACCTGTGAAATGATGAAATTAGTGGTAAACAATATGTTTTGCCGCCTAATATTTCCGCCCGCTTTCTCATTCATTAGCAATTTCTCTGTTTTCAAACAAAAAAGAAGTAAAAAAATGTTCTACATTTAGAAGCAAAAAATTAGCCATTTAATATAGCTTGCAACAAGCCTAAGCATTTTAAGATTGTATTTGTTATTATAAATATAGGTTTGTTCTACCCCCCAGCACTTTTCTTTACCCATACTTTACTTTACACATACTTTACAAGAGTTTCGGTAATAATGAAAGTTAAAAAATCGAAAAGTGTATTAGTCAGTTTGGATTTTTTTTCGTAGCAAGTTATTTACCATAGAGATCTTTAAACGAAAACAGAAAAGAATCATGAAGAATAGATATTGGACCTTAGGTATTTAATCGAGAGGAGTATTTATCAATCATTATTTCAAGCATTTTTAAATGTTATGGACGTTATTAAAAGAGAGAAACTATTATATTTGTGAGACATTTTATTTTCCTCCATAATTTTCAGAATCCGATATTGAAAATTACAATTATTTTCAAACAAGATTTTCCACCATAACTATCAGAATTAAATGAAAAAATTATGATTATCTTCAAAAAAAACATTTGATATTTTCATGAAAGTAAAAAAATTCTATGTATAAGACATTTCTGACCAAAGTAAATTTTAAATCTCTGAGACACGATATGATTACATGTTCACAAACCTTGAAATCACTCTTATAAAAATGTTTGATATTACAATTTTATTTTTTATGAATTTCTTTTTTATT
>SCLH01002341.1:0-80678 GCA_004367855.1 Oikopleura vanhoeffeni
ACCCACCCCACCAAAGAGAGCGATGGTCTACCGTAGGTAATGATACATGTTAAGCGTGATTTGTATTAACTCGGGCTAAATAGTAACCCAGTCCACAGTGGGTGTCCAGGTCTTCCCGCGGACTCCCTTGCTCATTCTACCTTAATGTCGAGTAAATATCGCTTACACTGGAAACTAGAAAAATATTCCACTACATGTCTGTAACAATAAATACTGATCTATTCACTCGGGTAGGGGTCAACTGGTTATCGCAATGAGGCGGTATGTATTCAGAACGCCACAATAGTACGATCTGCCACACTCGAAAACTGTTGACTCTATTATATTTTTTGTCTTAAATTGTGCGTCAGACTTCTCGCCACACTTGCAACATTTTATTAGAACGCTACAAATTATTTCAGAACGCGTCCATAAGAGAAACAATATGCGAAAGAAGAATTGGTAAGATCTCCCCACAATCTCTCGAAATTTCAGAAAATACTCAAGAAATGAACTGAATTGTCATTTCGACAACAAAACTTAATTATGTTTCTCGGAGACGAGAAGAAAATTCTTAAAATAAAGAAAAAACTGGACACCACAGGTTAGTCCTTGTTAAACAATATCGATTGCAACAATAATTAAACAGCTCTTATTTCCGCACGCCGATTATCTACCTCTCTCGTCAGACTCTGTCTCTATTCCGACAGCTACTTACTCATTCTTTGAAAAAAATTAATAAAATTCGTACTCTCATTATTAAATGTATAATGCCAGAATTGACCTCGCTCCGAGAAAATTCGAGCAGGAGAAATATGTTTAAAAATTTTTAATCTGCTATAATTGAAAGAAAAAAAGACTTTCTTCTTTTATTTATTATGAGTAATAACACTTGTGATTAATCAAAGGAGTAGCGGTGCGCGGCTTTACTTATATTCTTAATTAACCATCAATGCATTGACACAAAATTCATACTGTCGTTGTAAGGTGCTTTTAATTCGCTTAATAGTTTTCGTTTAATAAAAATCATTTTCGATGATGATAAGAGTGAGTTTTGTACTTTTACGAAGGTCTTTTATTTGTTTGTTTTTTGAACGTGAACTAATCATATCCTTCGGTAGTTTGGTCGACTGTTAATGTTTGTCCCGTGTATTCTTTGACAAGTTTCCAACTAATTCGTTATTTACCTGCGCTCGAGTTTGTTTGAATGCTACTGTGCAAAAATTGTACCATCTCTTTACACTCCCGTTTTGCCTAATAACGATTACGAATTTCGTTCTACTAATCCCGAAGCAAAATTTTTTGGGTTTATACAAAATCATGAAGAACTGTTTCACAGACACGCAATTATATTCTTTTCATCTTCAGTTTGATTCATTTCTTAATTCCAGCAAGGTTACCAGAGCGTCCTGAAAAGTGGTTGTCACAAGTCCGCTACCCAGGTATATTCACAGTTCAGACACCCCCGTTCCAAGGGTGTAGGGCTGTCGCTGATTAACACTTCGACCTTTTGCACGAAGCTCATTTTTGGTAAATCTAGCAGAGCTGATATCTCAACAACACTTTTCGCATCTTTGACACTCTTCAGGTGATTCTAATTGAACAGTTTGATGCTAATCCCATCTGTACTGCCGCACAGTCCCTACGCTTTTAAAAAAGCCCTCTAACAACAGCTCAATACGCGTATCTCCTTCTCCTTCAATTTCACACCTCATTTCTTCATTTCCTTTCTGTGCAGGTCTCTCCATGATGAAGCCTCACCGCATAACTGCATAGCCGTCTTTTCCTTTGAATTTTCTGCCTTTTCTGGCCAAAGGTATCTCTCTCACCAGTCTGCCAGACTACTACCGTATTCCCGACTCATTCTGCATCATAAAAGAACAAGGACCTTGTTTTACATAAACTAGAGAGTTTCTTTGAACATTCTTCGCTTCGGCGTCTGCCTGAGAGCCCAAGTCAACCTTCTTCATTTTTTAGCTAATTGTTTTGAAATGGTCAGTTTGGGAGGCTACAGCCGCAAAAGCGTATCGTCCTCCACCAGTCTTTTCAAAGAAACAGTTTTCGGCTTATAACCGGCATCATGAAAGCACACAGACTGTGTTTGAACAATGAACTAGAGCAGTTTTTTGTTTCGCAAATTCTTTCTAGATTTTGAAAGCACTGAAAGGTTTTGACAAAATTTTGGAACCAGAAAAAATGCTTCATAACTGACTTTTTTCCCTTGTAAATACAACACACTCTTCATCTAGGATTTCTGGTGCACTCTTTAAACACCTCGGTAGGCGTCAAAAGAAAACAATTTAGCCGCAGCTTTCCATTTTAAATCATATAAATCAATGTTTGTTTCGTTTTATTTGGCTTTTCCTAGGCCGCCAAAAGCAAACATTCGCCAGTAAACGCCAATAATGCACGTCAGTGTGTTAGGCCCCTTCTTGGATCCTGAACAAAGAAAATAATGCGGATAAAATGCATGAAAATGAAGGGGAAAATACCGTATTGCAGTGGTTCTCTTTAGGAGCTTTTTTAAAAGCGTAGTTCGCGTAGGCTGGGATTGTTCAGACTTACTTATGTTCCAATTAGAAATCACGTGGAGAGTGCGATAGATTTCATTTCTTCCAGTCCGCTGAACAACGCATTCGGGGCTTTTCACTTACCCCCTTCTTCATCACCCTACACCTACTCGGCGGGTCATATCCTTCATATCCATGATGAACCCAGGGCACATTTTATGCATGACGATTCCCCATACAAATTGTAAAAAAATATTTTCTTTTGATGTTATATGACCCAGATATGTCATATTGAAGCCCATTCGGGCCCTCACAGTTAAAAAACCCCGCTCTATTTTGAGAACGCAGCTACTAGAACTTTGATTTCAGGCCACACATAGACATTACAACCTTTTTCAGCGACATATTCCTCCAAGGTCCAAATTTTGCTTCACATAGACCTCAAAAGGTCAAATCACCCAAAATCAATGACACACCAAGCGGGGTCATATAACATATCATATCGACAAAGGCACACTTATCGAAGTGTACAGCCCGAGATGTTAAAAAATTTCATCCATAGTGTTAACAACTATAACCAGTCTTCTCGATCCTTCTTACGATATGGCTAATCGCTAACCTGGATTGGTGACATAATAAGCTCGGAGCAGCCTCGTCTGAATCTGAGATGAGAGGCACACCCATTTTCCATGAACAGCACCTCCAACTACAATGCCAGTATTCGAAGCTCCGTCTGCAAATCAGTCCCGCTCCCCGCAATATCTTGTCCCGTTCTTCAAATGCGCCCACGCGACCAACACTTCTTATGGGTAATCTATAAAACAAAAGTTATTACAAAAGTGATATATATGATTCCAATCAAAGTTTGAAAAATGTTTTGGTGTTGTCACGCCGCAACGCAAATGCCTTGTATTGCTGAGCCATTTTATTTTCATACTATCTAATTTCAATCTTTGAACCAGTCATTACATCTTCATTCTCAACCTTAATTTCCATCACTTCACAATTGACTTTTTTGCCTTTCTTACAGTTTACATTTTTTGCTTTAATCATACATGCTATCTTCTAGACCTCCTATTTGTATCCTCTTTCTTTCGGAACAAGACGTGAGTCAGCATATCCCTTTTATCACACTGCTTTGTTGATATCCCTCGCTTGTTTAATTCATCGGCTTGGCAGTTGGAGAGAGCGATTATTTGAGTACTCGGAACTCTGGACTCTATCTAAACATAAAACAACATCTCTGGAAATGCACGGAAACTTTGTTCGTCTCAAATTTTTTCAACATCTTTCTGTGCTCTTTTAGGATTTAGTATTTAGATTTCAAAACATTAGTGGCGATTTACCCAATAATACTATATGTGGGCGCATTAACTACTGCTGGCGATCTCACTAACGTGGCGTTGCTAATACAGAATTTACTTTTCTCAATGTGGCGTTTTACTAATAACTCCCATAAGTTGTGGGATCTAACTATTTTCGTGCCGCCGTTCTTATTTACATGACAGTTGATGACCTGTCGTCATATCCAGGAGTAAAATCTCCACTCTTTAAATCCCAGCAATTATATCTGGCGCAAATGAAAATGTGACCTATATACATAATTTTTGAACGGATTAATTTTCTTTGCAAAAAAAAAAAGTTTTTTTTTTGTCGGAAAATTCTTGCCCGTCCAAACATGGCATCTGTTTCTTAAATTGGCGTATACACGTACGCCAAGCCCCGCCCCATTCTTTCCATATCTAAACCGCTAAAACCTTGCCCATCGAAGAAAGCCCCGTAACCAATTTTGGACGTAATGTTACGATAAAAAATTTAAGGCAAAAAAATGGCCCACCAATTATATTTGCAAGTTAGTGTTTCGCCTACCGCATCCTTTTCATGGAAATTCCTGCAAAATGACAAAAAAAATTGAAAAAGGAACATAGATAAGAGTTCTTCGGATTTTATTTCTGGTGTACAATAATAGCCTTAAGGTTTTTACTAACGCCAATCTTATATCATTACAAGGAAAAATAAATCGATAATATATACCTCACACAAGTGGCTAACAAAGCCCCAAAAAGGTGCTTTTTTTATACTCAACTTGTGACACCCTAAAATTTTTTCATGGTCGGAATCTTTTCTAATTGAGACCGTTTACCCCAGAAATTTGAAGAATCCCTGCGACCCTGGGTTTAGATTTTTGAAGATAGCTCTCCTGGGTATCGAACCAGCATAATTGTATGCCGTGGCCTTCTCGCAAAGTATACACAACCATCGTTCGGCCCTTCTACTTTAACTATTTCGTAGAGTCACTCTCAAGGCCAACCTAGTTGCCAAAGTCGTCGTCGCTCTTTTATATAACTTTAATTCGGAAACTATTAATTTTAAGGCTACTCTAGCGGCTTAAAGCCACTCATAATGGATACTTATGTCACCCCATTAATAAAGGATGAATTTTAATCAAACTTTTTCAAATTAATGAAATTTTATTCGCCCCCCTGAGCAAATAATTATAAAAGTCATGTATGTATTAATTACATAAGTCATTTATATATTAACACACTTCCCAGGGCTGACGTTATATCATACTACTCTATCTCATAAAAAACGAATGAGCACACCACACCCCTAAAAGTTTGGATTTTCAAATTCTTCAGGAGCCATCATTCCAAGAGAACATTTCCATCTTTGATTATATTAAGTTTAAGACGGAGAAAATTGTAGTCCGGTACTATGTGGCGCATGGTTAGCATTCACCGCTATGGTCGAGGAAGATCCGGGTTCGATCCCCGGGATCTCGGCATTACATTTTTAAATGAGCAATAGCATAAAATCTTGTTGTACTCGTCATTCAGAAGTAATTTCTTTAGATCTAACAATAAGCTTTAGAACATTGTTTACGAGGAAAAATTAAGTATCCCTTTTTTTATTGACTTTTCGTCTATTAACCCCCCTCCCACACCCTTGACTATCTACAAGGCAAAAAAAAATCTCTGGGCACGTCCACAACAGCGCAGAAATAACATCCGCTCACACGACCTACCAATTCAAAATATGTCTACGATTGCAAGTTCTTAATTTCCAAAAATATTGTTTGAACAACTTTAGTACGATGAGCCGTTCGAACAGTTATTTCTTCCTACTTTTTTATAGGCATTTTCGTTCAAAATTTCTTAAAAGATATTAATTGTGTGAAACCATACAATATATCCGAAATTCTGAGAAAGTCAAGTTCTCTTTAGGCAAAGTATCTTGAGGATGCTTTGATATAAGTTTATTCTTATCATGCAGTCTATATCGATTAGTAATATTCGCTTCTTTCAAAGTGAATTATTTATGAAACTCCAAAAATAAACAAATTCAAACAAATATTTCTTACTATTTCTTCTCGAAAGAATTGCAACCGGCACATTTAACCCAAGTCGACCGACAAAGACAGAATCTGATCAGATAACGATTTTGACTAACGCCGTAGGATTGACATCAAGTCTGATTTTCGAGTGTCACTGATTGCAATTATCTTTCACATTTTACTGCATATATTTCGACTCCTGGGGGGGCGACATAAATTTCATTCATATGAACAAGTTACTAAACTCATTATGTTTAATTACATACGTATCCATTAAGTTTATTCTTTTAGTACTTAATGAATCTTTTAATAACTGAACAACATAACTTAAGTTACATAAATGTTTTCCGACTTCATAAACTTTTTTTCTAGGCATTTATGAAACAAAAATATTTTTTTTTCTGAACTTAATCAAAAAAAAGTCCTTTTTTTTCAAGAAAAACCAAATAATACTTTTTTCAAGTTTAATCATTTTTTCTATGTTCACATAGAAACATGCTTTTGTGCCATTATATACTGGAGGGGCCGAAAGTGTACACCGATTGGAGAACGAATTATATATACGCGGAAAACGGTTAAGGGGGATAGATCCAGTTAAAGAAGCGTAAGCTATTATAAACTGAAGGTCTGAACAGTGTAGATATTCGTGAATCGAACTCTTATCGAACGCTTAGAGGACATCTACGCCACAGATATAGAACACGTTAATCTTTGATGAATTATGCTTTGGATTTTATAACGCTCTTGGGACTATACTCCATTGGAACTTTAGAAACCGCTCTTGGGACATATACGTCATTCTGCCAAAACTTTGGGAGACCGCTCTTTGGGAGATCTACCCTATTTCGAAAATTTTTAGGAACGCCTTTGGGACATACCCACGCTATTTTGAAATTTTATGGTACGCCCTTTGTGACATCAACTGCCATTTTCAAATCTTAAATGATGTCGGGACAACGTTTGCATCTTCTCAAATTTTAGGAACAGCTCTTCAGACATCTACGTAGGAGCAGGTGTAATTCGAAGCTACAAGACAGCAATGCAACCAGAACAAACATGATGATGTACTTCAATTTTTGCAGGTTTATTAGGAAAAGTTTAAAATATATATGTAATTCAAATTATGTTGTGAAAAACTTTTCGAACCAAATTTTTCTCGTAATTAACGGAAAATTGATTTAAAATTCGTCATCTTTTTCCGGTCAGACCAAAGCTGAGTTTTTAATTCTCCGAAAGTATATCTTTTTTCTCAACTCAAAGTGGCTCTCAGTATTATAAAGAGTGTTAATCTTTTTTTATAATATCCTTTTCCCAACGGAACTTCATCTCAACAACGTTATACTCTCTATGCGCGTGTTCGAATTTCCACTGATGTTGTCTGAGTGATTGTCTTAGTAATTACTTGAGTGATTACACACTCGATAAAATTAGCGCGTCCCATTATCAAGACCCTTGCCTATATATCATAATGAAATTGACAAAAAAATGTTTAAGGGGGTTCTATAGGCACCCATATATTTGTACCCGAAATTATTTGACTGGATTTTAGAATTTTTGATCTCCACGTAGATTGTTTAATTATATAAAGAAATAAAACATTTGAAAAAATTTAACATTCTGGAATTTTTTTCATCAATGAAAACAAGCTCTATTTTGAGTATATAGGTTTACTAGGCAAGCTCCGTTTCCCTCTTGAAGACTAAAAGAGCTAAGAGGTTCGATTTTATCGATTTTTGAACTCAACGTGGCTTTTTTAGTCATATTAACTCAAATCGTAAAAAGCTACAAAATTTTCGGAAAAATATAAACTTTTTCAGAGTGTCCGAAAATAAAACATCTTTTCTGCTCTAAGCGCTCGCAACGTTTAAATATTTGGTCATAGTTTTATAATACCGTTCCAAAAAATTCAACTTACGAATACGTTGCGTTAAAGAACACCTGATTGGACGAAATGGATGTTCAAAAATAAATTTTCAAATCGTACTGCTCGGGAGTTAAAAAATGAATTCGTAAAAATCAGGCAAAAACAGTTTTGTATAACAATTATTACGACAAAACTATACGTGCACGCGAAAATAGTTTGCCATGTAGCAGGAAAAATACAACTTTCCGCTGGCCAAAATATGCAAAAACAGTTCTTTTCGCCAGCTTTGAATATCTTTTTAGTGAGCAAAAATTAATAAAAGGGGAAAACAGTTTTTTTTCCGTCCTTTGAATTTCGCAGATAAAGCCAAATTTTGAAACATTTCCTAATAGGCCTACAAAAAAAATACAGCTTTTCAAGACATTTTTCTCCCTGGTTAACCTCATTTACCGGTTGTGTCAACATGCTATTCTCCAAATATGATCAAAACGTCATCCAGAGATTACGACAACTTAACCTTATCACAACTGTTTATTACACTCTCTACGGTCATATTTGCCCGAAGAAACTAAGCATTCAAAAAGTCATTTTGCCCTCTCGAATTCCTTAAGAACACTCGCTTTGAACCATATTTCCATCTGTATGCACCGGTGTTCTGAACAAAACATGACTGAAGGTTGTTCGGGATCATTTTTTGTCTTATTATATTTTCAAAAAATTATTTACCTTGAAAAAGTCAAAAATCAAATCTCTGTAATAAAGAGTTTTCAAAAATGTAAAAAAAAATCAAGGAAAAGCAAAACACAACGCCTTGCTGTGCAGACATATACAAATAATATCTTGGCACTCAGCAAAGATGCCGAAAATGACAATAATTTTGAAAATTCAAACCAAAATCAATCCGAGAATGACCCAGAAGAACGAAATATTTAAACGCAATATATGAAGAAAAAAATTGTGCGATTTTTTTTTTAATTTTTTTTATCTTCAATAAAAGTGTTCATTCTAAAAACGTTTTACATTTTTATTTTCTAAAAATAACTGACTATGTTTTAAAATACAAAAAAACACTGTGCCATCAATTTCCAACTTAACCCAACTATAGAATTTTTTTTAAAGCCAAGATCATTAATACCACCTCAGATAATTCTTAACACTCTTCTGAAATTCACATTTTCTTAAATATCAAAGTTTTGTTTCCATGAAAAAGGGTAAAATTGGCAAAAAGTAGAGAAAAACAGCTTTTTTTTGAGTAAAAATTGACTTTAAATTGCGTTTTGAAATATTAAAAAATGTCCTGACTATTAAACAAAATGGCGCCTATAACTCCACCATCTTTATGGTGGATTTTTTTCACAACCATAAAATTTTTAAAGATTCAGTGCCGAATGGCACTTATCGACGTGCACTTATCAAGTGTTCAAAATTTCATCAACCAGTCTTCAAAATGATAATCCCGCGCGACCCCTACCGATTTAGTCTGACATACGGCGATTTGATAGATGCCAAAACATTAATATGTGATTCTGCATGATTTTTTATGGAGAGTTAAAAAACCACGAATTTAAATTTTGGACCTTGGATTTGAGGAAAATTTCCATAATTTTTCTGAAAAAGTCGATAAAAAAATGAAAAATAAAAATTTTATGATTTTTCCAAACAGCGGTCAGAACATATGTAGGAATCCAAGAAAAAAGTTAACTGGCTATTTTTGGTTTTTACCCACGAATTCTCAGTTATTAACCACAAAAAAAATTGGGACAAAAATTGCGGAAAATTTTCATAATGCTTCGATTTTTTTTCTCAAATTTTACGATTTCAAAGATGAAAACCCAACTATAAAAAAATAGTGTAAAAATATACTCTCAACTGTATAATACGAGTTCAATTAAAAACAGTGCAAATAGGTTTCGTTTCTTAAATTAATGTTTGTTTGCTTTTGTGCCACTTCCTGTTAAAATCAAGTCAAAAAATAAGCCAATGCCATGTCTTTGTAAACATAAGAATAAATGTTTAAACTTAAAAAAAATATTATTTGGTTTTTATGGAAAAAAATACTTTGTTTCTCGATTACGTTCAGAAAAAAAAATGCTTTTTTCCATTAAATGCTGAAAAAGGTCATCTACTCGAAAATACTTTATGTAAATTAAGTATTATTTATTGTTATTAAAAAAATAATACTTAATGATGTTTAAATACAAAATGATTAACCTCCCCATTAAGTACTCAGTATATGAATGGCGTAGATGTCCAAAGAGCGTCTCTTAAATTTGAAAAATGGCGTAGATGTCCCAAAAGCGTCCTCAAATTTGAAAATGGCGTAGAATGTCCAAAGAGCGTTCCTAAATTTCAAAATAGCGTAGATGTCCAAAAGCGTTCTCAAATTTCGAAAGGGTAATAATATCTCCCAAGAGCGGTTCCCAAATTTTTAAATGGCGTATATGTCCCAAGAGCGTTCCTAAAATTTCAAATGGCGTATATGTCTCCAAGAGCGTTCTAAAATCAAAACATGTAAATCAAAACATGTAAAATCTAAACATATAATGCGCAAAAGCAAAAACTCTTAATGACCTTTATTTATGTTGTGACGATTTGAAATAAGGAATTTCAAAAGTCAAAAATCGGCTTCAATGTGTTAAGGCTATTTGTAGAGAATTTTTTTTTGTCATTTTAAGACCAACCCGGATTTTTTTGTTTATGAAAAATTTTCAAAAAAAAAATTGATTTTTCGCGTCAAATTTTCGAGATTTACAGGGTGTCATGAACGGCCAGTTCTACCGCCTCCGTAATGAAGAGTCAAACCGGTAATTTTTTGGCAGGTGAAAATTGAGCTTTTTTAGGAAACCGTTTTTTTGGCTAGGGCTGGCGACAACGTGGTCGACCTCAATGGACCGGTCAAACGTTTTAAGGCTCAATCTCAAGTTCATCGTAGAGACTTGAAAGTACCCCCCCAAAAGAACCGGAGGGTCGACTTTCTCTAATGAACGTATTAGCAACTATAGGTCAATGATGTACTGAAAGGTCGCTAGAGAGCAAACATGGTTCAACCTCTAAGGTCAATCTCAGCTTCATCGTAAGACTCTAGCGACCTTTCCAGTATATCATTGACCACAGTCTATCGTTATATTCCTACTCTTCAATATTTGTCTGTGTGTGCTTAATGATAATCTAATTCCGCCCTTTTTATATTTTGTAAATTTTTTATTTTTCGAAAAAATTTTCTATGTTTTCTCCTAGCTTTTGTTCTCTTCTAAATAAATAGGAATTAAAAATTGTAAATAAAAATTTATGAATGATATTTTTCGGAATGTATTTTTTTAACTGCTAAATGTAATTGAGGCGCTAAAGGCAACAAAAGGCGCAATTAATTTGGTTCGATTTTTTATGTTTACAATCTTATTCCAGATGATTTCCACAGCCGACATGTGGGCAGAGCGTCCATTATCCCGTGGTGCCCCGTATATGCAGGGCCCGGTGTTCATTAACAAACGATATAAATCAAAAAAATATCAAAAAAATAATACATTAGAGTAAAGCTGTGATTGATTAACTTCAAGAGAAATATATTTATACTAGGAGAATATTTTTATCGGTAAGTGGGGTTGATATATTATCATACGCCGAGTTCAAATATATGATTTTTTTTAAATTTACAAGTTAATATTTCAGTTTTTCTTCGAAATTCAATAAACTCACCGTAAAAGCGCTCGTGCGGCAAAATAAAAGTCGATTTATTTCTTTAAAAGATGGTTCGAATGGCCGAACAATTTTGTATCAGTGATTGGATTCGTAAATCATAATACCAACTCGATAATTTTTAATCGTAAGTTTTGTGAAGACAAAAGTGCTCGATGAAAAAACGTTTCTTCATTTTTCAAGCGCTATAACTTCATAAAAAATTATCTCACAGCATTTAAATCTAGATATTCGGAATTCTCGTACAATTTTGAGTCCTTACCTGATATTAGGATACAAAATATTTGCACACTTAAATGTGAGAGGGGTTTGTTTGAGTCGTTCCTGACTCAAAGAGGAGCACTCAAAATATATTTTTTGTTTGCTTTCGAGAGGTATAACTCAGAGGGTATTAATGCATCCAGTTTTTAATTCGATATTTGAAAATTTCAGAACAATTTTGTAAATGATCATTGTGAATCTCAAAAATAAATATTTAGCGGTAAAATTCTACAGATACTTCGTGGGTCGAAAACAAGTCCAAAGGTCAATCTCGTACAATAGTGTACAATGAGTGCGTACAGGTTAAGAGTTTTTTACTTTTGCATACATTATGTATTTATACATTAGCAAAATTAAGTATTTCAACATTCCCCACATTATGTTTTAATATACATGTATAATGGCTAATAATCTCCCAGGGGCCTCGTGATAGATATAATTTAAAATAAAATTTAAGATTTTGGAGGCTCGGGCCACGAACAGGCAATCAGAGCGCTTCACTACAATCTGATTAGGCCATCTCGGCAGGTTTATTTTGTATAATTTCATATCATACGTTCTGGTGTTAATAAACGTTATTTATTAGTCATACTTTTCAGTTTGCTTTTGACTGATCGCTAAAAACCAAAAAATTAGTTTACCGAAAATTCAAAAAATGAAAAATTTTCCGTCAAATGCAAAAATTTAAGAAACTGGCGCTAATGCGTTTTTGCATTGCTGCTATGAAGCCTGAAACAAAAAAAATAAGAAAAAATGATGCAAATTGACGGAGGAGATAGCTTTTTAGTGTTTTTCGGGGAACATTTTTAAAGGTTTATGTGTGAAGGTAGGTTGGATGGTAGCAGATTACTGTATTTTTTAAAATTGATCGCGAAGCGGTTTTTTTAAGTTTGAAAAGTTTTTTCGAATACCAACTTTGCCAGTTTAGCGAGAAACCGCTTCGGAAAACTGCAAAAAAAAGTCGAATCAGCAACACCCGGTTGCACTCACTCCTTTCTAATCACGTCTTTCCACAAGTGTCTAATCACGGTATTAGTAACCATAAGTCAATCCTGCTCATGAAGGAAGAAGAGAGCAAAAACCTGCTTGAACCTCTAGCACCCCTAGCAGGCATAATTGACCTATAGTTCAAATCAAGAATTATTTTTGGCTTATTGACTGTACTAGATGATATATCAAAAGTTAGTCCGGTCTAAAGTTAGAACACCTCGTCTGGTCTTGTCATGTGAAAGACTGACTTTATCGAATTTGTAGTTTACCGGGAACCGTTTAGCGCCACCTAATGAGCGAACTACCCTAATTTAGGGTGACTGTGTAGGTTTGTATTCAACTTCGTCAAAATAAAACTAATATTATTTTAATTTCTAGATAAACTTCAACTTCAAAAAACAAATGTTTTTGAACCAGTGTGACCGTTATTTTTTTTCACTAAATGGTGACTGCGAAGAAAAAGCTAGAACAATTAGGAATCGAGTCTATAGATATCGAAGAACCTTCCAGCAAAGTTGAAGGATTTCTGAAAACACACAAATGGATGAATAAAGTTGCTATTACTATTGCAACAGGAAAGTGTTCAGAAATTATTATCTTAAACACTATAATCTCAAACCATTTGAGGGATATTATTTATATTCCATTTTCGGGTGTGCGTAATGTGTAATATTTTTTTGTTTTTTACACATTTTCCAACAGTCATGACAGTCAAGGGTTCGGACCGGCGGAAATTTGAACTTTTAAACGCATAAATTTAACTCGAAATAAAATAAAGATTCTAATGTAAAATATAAAAACTAAAAAAAAGAATTTTGCGGGGATTTTTAGGTATATCCCTTTAACACATTTTGGGTGATTTGATAGATGTAGGCTGAAAAGAAGAGAAACCTAACCTACATCTTTCAAATCAGCCAAAAGGTGTTAAAGGGATATCCCTTAGAATGCGTAGCCACAACGTTAAAATCACACGTTAAAAAGAGTAGTGGCTACGCATTCTAAGCAGAGTGTAATAAAGGGATATGTTCAAATTGCCAATTTTCCATTTTGTCCAAACTCGCCCAAAACTAAGATTATGTTAACCTTAAAAATGAGTTCATTTCTGATCGGCAAAATATTTTAATTTTTCAAACGTTTAAAAACCAATTTTTTGTACAATTTCTAAACTAAAATTTTTCAAATAATTCACGAAAATAATTTTCGATTGCTTGAGCATTTTCAAAAATTCAGACAAAATCTAATATATTTAACTCCCGTAGTGGTCGACAATCTCTGGACCCGTAGTGTCTTCGGGCCATGCGTGACCAGACGTTTTTAATCAAGCATATAACCGAAGTTTCATTATCAACATATATTTTTTCAATGGTAATCATATTATTCAGAAAATTCTCTACAGTCCTATAAAACAATTTGTAAAAAAAAATTATAAAACGTCATCAAATGTGAATAAGAAAATTAAAAACTCTCTCATTTTCGCCGATTCTCACAAACAAGTGCATAAGTAACACGAATTTAGGGTTAATTTGACATTTTCAAATTTGAAATATAAAACCGTCACCAATTTGGGTATTAAATCTGCAAAAAAAATTTAATGTTTTAATTAAAATTTTTACAAAATCAGCTTCATAAAAATAAAAAAAGAACTATTTTTGATGACAAAGTTCAAGCCCAATTTCAAGTTCACCGTAGAGGCGTGTGCCTACCCCCAAAAGAATGGGATAGGTCGACTTTCTAATGAAAATATTAGCAATTATGAGTCAATTATGTACTGAACGGTCACTAAAAATGGTCAAATTTTTGAGATTTCACAGGGGGGATGTTGCTAATAGTTTCATCAGAAAGTCGACCATTCCGATTATTTTGAGGGTACTTACGAGTATCTACGATGAACTTTGAAATGTACAGTAATTTTATATACGGTACACAATATACGGTATTTTGAAAAAGTACTCAAATTACATAAAAAAAACTTTGGGTTAAGATTTTTTTCTCATTACACCAAAGTCCGAATAAAATCACGTGACGAAATAATTCAAAAATAAGGGTTGAAATATGTCATAAATTAATCCTTATTTATTGAAAAATAAAATCACGTGACGTTTTCGGAAAATGCCGTTATGTTCAAAATTCTTAGATTAATTACTTGAACCAAAACCTTATTTCCTAATTTAAAGGTCACGTGATAGTTTTGGACTTTGGTGTAATAGAAAAAAGTCTTAAAAACTTCTAAAGAACCACTTCACTTTTTTCAAAAATTGATTTAAGGGGGTAGGTGTCGCCGCTTTTTGGTACTTTCAATCACGCCTCAGAATAATTCTAGGGCAGTTGTAAAAACCTGAGGATACTTGTTTGTAGGTCTAGTCTTCGTCTAACGATTCAATATCTCATACTCAAAATTTAATCACCACAGCACCAGGTGCAGAGTCAATTCTAGAACACCCAAGCGTTTTTTTAAAGTTATACTTCTATCAGGCCCCACATACAACGCGTCTGAAAATTCACACAGAGTACGGGATTTATGAGTAAACTAATATGTTTGGCCCATTTTTTTGAATTTCGCTCTTGTATTTTCTAAAATTCCTCTTGAACGCCGATTTTTACAATTTTTCGTCTTCAAACTGATACTTCTTTAAGACGGATGTTCAGAATAAGACCGTTTTTTGACTAAATTAGATAAATATAGTTTCGTCAATATTTTTGGCTCGGATTTTTAAATTTTGTCCTAGAATTCTAGAAATTTGATTTTTAGTGAACCGGAAATGAAAAATTCGAAAAAAAAANATTGCACCATTTATCTTTTATCAGTTAGCTCAAGAGCAACCATTAAAAACTAGAAATCTTTTTCTAGAGTCACTCCCTGCGCCCCACGACCTCCAGTACCGTATAGGCATTTGAATCCATACCGTCAAGTGGGCGCAAATCAAAATAATTGTTAAAAAAAGAATATCGAATTTCTTAATTTTAAAATTTAAGAATAAGTAATTGTATATTCTTAATACTAAATGATGAGATATTATTATCCTCCTGAAAATAAACCGTTCACTCCGGTAATTTATTGGCAGAATCTTGCAGAAATAAGTGACTTACTCTTAAAGCTTTTTTTCAAGTCTAATTGAAATAACCGAAAACTTCTTTATGGCTTGAAAATTGATAATCGTAGAATTTAAACATTTAGTTATAAAATCGCAGATTACTAGTATTAGACCGACTTAGTATCAAGTAAATTTATAAAATACAAATTCTTTTGTTATCGATTGGTCAAAGTATTTTGAGACAGTTTAGATGATCTCAAGATTTAATTCTAGTCTAGAAAGATACCTTATTTTTGACCCTTGGTAACCGTTGATATATCAATAATAACTCTCAGAGGTTTGCGCACTGCGCAGCCATATCCATTTTTAAGCTTCATTTCCCTCTAGCAGCTAACACACGGAGTCTAATTTAAATTATTGCGAAATTAATTCAATCTCATGCAAGAAACTTAACATAGTTTGAGAAAAACGACCGAATAATCCAATATTAAGTTTATGTGTGTTCGTAAACCCTAGAACGATTCTGTAACATTGCTCATAAATTCGTTATTATATTGATATAATGTTTATAATTTCATGTTGATCAAATACCTAACACATTTTGTTTAATCCTATGATGTGCGGCTGAAAAAGCGGCCTCACAGATGCTAAGAAAGGGGGTCTTACAGAATCTTAGGATTGGCTCCTCGGCCCGCACCATAAGATTAACAAAAGGTTTTACAAGGATATGTCAAGTGAGGCGCTTCACATGAAAGTAATGAAAAGGGTTCGCTACCAGCGGTCCGCCGTCCTAATATCCTTCATCCAACGGAACTCATCTCAAAAACGTTAACTATCTATAAACGTGTTGAATCACTATTCTTGTCTAACTTTTGTCTTCAGTATGATTATAGGCAAGCACTCGTCTTGAATATTATGGTGCGCTAATTTATCAGTGTGTAATCACTCAAGAATACTAGACAATCACTCAGACAACATCAGTGGATTCAACACGCGCTAAGAGAAGAAATCGTTTGTTGAGCTGAAAAGTTCCGTTGGAAAAGAATATACTATAAATTCATAGACAGAATACGTATTGTACAAATACAAATCGTTTGATCAAAGCGGTTGGAACAGGTATCCTATCAGTCATATATAGAGGTGTGGTGGGGGGGGGGGGGTAGCCGCTATCAGTTCGGTAGGGTTAGCGTTGTGGAGGCGAGCGCTTTGAGATTGCAAGATAAATTTGCAGAGCAATACTATTTACTTTATTTAATCATTTTATTTCTTTAGGCTTGAGCAGGTCCACCAAGAATTCCGGGCTTACTCGTGGGAATTTCAATAAATTAATTAAAATGACCAGAAGAAAACTAATTATCACTGATAGTATTCACTAAGTTATTAACTGATAACTAAAACATTCAAGAGAAATCAATCATCACAAATTAAGTGAATTGAATTAAAAAACAGACTTGTTTGAAGTTTATAAATTCAATAACTCTCGGCTGTATTACAGATTATTGAAATGACCACGAAACAAATATAATAGACAATTTTATCATGAAACTGTGTGAAAAATTTTAATTGCAATTATATTAATTGACAAAAACACAATCTGGCGTGACAATAAATTTTTTGCGTGAAATAAATTTAAATATAAAGAAATGTTTTCGTAATTTTGGACCAAACTGTTTTGTGCAGTTCATGACTTTATAATTTATTACTAAAAAAACAGTTTAATTGGTTTTTTTTCGATAAATGAATAAAACTTAACTGAAAACGATTTGGTGACAATTCAGTTAGGTTAGAGCAGACTTGTGTGATCATAATAGCAATCCTTGGAAATTAATTTTTTAACAAAACAGTATGTAAATATGGACAAGCACTGTGAGTTAAACAGAATTGGTGGACTTAATGACATTTATAGCATAACGTAATGGTTGAGGCACTTCTCGATACTGCGCCAGTTTTAAGTAAAGCTTAGTCAAAAAGAGCACTTTTTTGTGATAAATGATGAAAAAATTCAACTTATTACTATTTTTATTAAAGGTATTAACTGTAACATGTGATCTCCACTCTTAGTGAGTCACTAACCCCAAACAGGAGCGTATACGCGTTTAACTTGAGAAATGTGACCATTAACGCTACTCAGTAGTAGTCAGTGAAAGTTTACTTATTTTATGGAAAATTACCAGAACCAATAGTTGTAATTTCCAAAGAAAGCATTTTATTCAGAAAGACGACCACTTGTTGTTGTCTCTCACCTTTGCTTCTAGCGTCACATTATTATATTTTCCAAATTGAGTATTTAGACAAATTCTTAGTTATTTGAGCTAGCTATTACTCACTTGATAAGTTTATGTGAGAAGACTTGAATAGTAAAGTGATTTATTTAATCCAACTTGAAGTTCTGACCGTTTTCTAGAACTTCTCATACTTAGTCGTACACTAACGTATAGGTCGTCTGCAGTAATGGTGCCCATAAATAATTTTCCCAATTTTTTTTAATGCCTTTTTTATGAAAATATGAAAATTACAACATTTGGTACTCGTTTTATTTTATACATGGCTAGGAAAGCACTTTTTGAATGAGTTCAAGAAAATATTTCGTATGAAAAAAGTAATGAAATTTCTTGATTTTGGAAATTTAAAAACACGATTATACAGAAAAACGAGTCAGAAATTTAGACAACTCAACTCGTAATTGCACGGACTCTTCAGCTGCACATTCATTAAGGTTTCGAATGTGTAACTTTCAAATCCAGGGAGGAGAATACAATTTGATTGAGACCCCTAAAAAGGAGTCAAAATACAGTTTTTTGGTGATACTGAACCAAATCAATAATTTTCAAAAAGCTCAATGGTATTGCTCACGTTCTGTACCGGTTAATTAGTCATAAATCATTGTTGTAAACTTAAGAAACTCAGGGAGGAGATACATTAAAAAAAATCTTATTTTGTAAGCAGTTTCTGATTGGACGATGCCATCCGTTTCCTCTTTGATTTTTTATAAAGTAAATGCAAGAATTTTTCTCAAATATATCAGAGAGAGGTAATGTTTGGTCCGAGCCGGGACTGAATTTGTCACTTTTGCTACAATTGGTCTTGAAAAACCCCATTTTTGCCTAAATACTGCGAACGACCAACCCCTTAAGGGGGGGGCAAAACGCTAGTAACACTAGTAACATGCGATTGCTGAGAGTTGAACAAAAAATGGAAAATCTAATTCTCCTCAATACACCGAAACATAGTTTTCTTGTTTTCCTATTTTATACTGAAATTTAAACCTCGGAGTGATGAGCACTTAGGAAGCGAACACCTTGAAATAAGGCGGTTTTGGCAAGTTCTAGAAAAATTTGTTGCATTTGCATATTCGAAATCTTGATCCCCCTTAAGGGGTAGCGACTCTGATTAATAAAGGCCTTAGAGGCATAAAATGCTCAAATGATACGGGTGATAATTAAGTGTACTAAGAACCCAATAATCAAATTTTTTTCGAATTTTTCGCATTTTTTTTCTAAGTATTTTAAAAAGATAAGTTAAAAAATAACGTTTGCTCAAATTTGACCACTAAACTCAAAATATCGCACTTGACGTAAGCCCAACTTTCTCATCAGTGTGTTACTTGGACTTTCGAAGCAACTTTTTTTTTCGGAAAATGACCAAAAAAATCATATTTCGAGTTAGCTGAAATTGCAAAAAGCCGCATCTCTCTTACATTTCTCAGGAATATTGATAAAATTTGAGCTATTTGCAAATATCCGGAGGAGATAGATTTTGAAGTCTGAAATTTGTAAAAATCGTCGGTTATTGCGCGTTCTAGAATTGTTCGTTGCCGGATCAAAAAAAGCCTCAATAAAAATTAATACTACCGTACTGATCTGTGAAAATTTGAGCTCAATTTGATATACCTCTGGGAGGAGATAGTTTTGGATTTTGGAAAATTCACCTTGTTACGATACTGTACTATGGTGTATGGTCAAAAATAATTGTGATGTACTTTTTCGAAGATTAAGGATAGATCTCAAATTAGCATTTTCGGTTTTCTCATGAACTGTAGTTTCAGTATATTTCACCTCGAGAAATGTCATTCAGAGTCGCATACCCCCCTTAAGGGGGTATATCGGCAGATTTGACATAATTCACGTGATATATTCTGTAAACAAAAGCTTATGAGAATAACCGAAAATGCTTATTGTAGATCTAGTCTAATCTTTGCGAAAAGTACATCACAAACATTTGCCCATCACACATGGTACAGTTATCGTAACAAGGTGACATTTTCAAAATTTCAAAATCTACTCTCCTCCCAGACGGTATATCAAATCGAGCTCAAATTTTCACTGATCACGAAACGGTAGTATGCCAATCTTTTCTCGTCGCCTTTTTTTATGATCCGGCGACGAAACAATTCTAGAACGGCAAATAACCGTCGATTTTTCACAATTTCAGACTTCAAAATCTATCTCCTCCAAATTTTTATCAATTATTCCTAAGAACAATTGTAAGAGACTCTCGCGGGCTTTTTTTGCAATTTTCAGCTGAAACTCGAAATATGATTTTTTTGGTCATTTTCGAACTAATTTCCGAAAAAAAATTGCTTCGATTTTTTCGAAAGTAGGCTCAAAAGAAAGCCAGTGAAACACTGACGAGAAAGTTGTCGTACGTCAAGTCGATATTTTAAAGTTTTAGTGGTCAAATTCGAGCAAACGTTATTTTTTAACTTCATTTTTTAAAAAATACTTAGAAAAAAATCAAAAAAAAATGCGAAAATTTCGAAAAAAAAAATTTGATAATTAGGTTCTTATTACACTTAATTATCACCTCTTATCAATTTGGAGGATTTTTATGCCTCTAAGGCCTTCATTAAATCAGACATGACCACCCCCTTAAGGGGGTACCCCTCATGAAATGAGGCTGAACCAACAAATTTTTCAGATTAAATTTTGACTATTTTTTTCTGAAAATATGGACAATTTGAAAATGACTGGTAGTATTTTTACCTCCATACTTAGCCAAGAACCTACTTTTTCATCATTTTTTATTTATTTATTTTCACCAAAATTTCTTGATTTTGAAAAATGTAAGGACAGCTTTCGAAGAGAAAAAAACATAAAAATTTAGGTTTCGATAGTACACGCCCTCCGCGGGGTCATCAGCTCTACATTCATATATGTTCCAATATTGTGACTAAAAAATCCAGGAAAAAATAGGCTTTTCCGCGAGCCTCTCAAAATCAGCTCAAAAATAGTTTTTTGCGTTTTCTGGAGCGAATTTATTTCGAATTTTTCAAAACGATAGTACACGACCTGCGTACGTTTCTTGTGGTTCATAAAATCGAAAATTAATTTTTCTACCCCCAAAACTCACGAAAAAATAGGCTTTTTGCTACAAAATATGACTCTACTTTGACGGTCGTTCCTGATTGGTCGAGCAATCAGTGATCCTTGATTATGATTCGGGATGTGAGATTTAGGTTCAATTAATCTACCAGGCTAAACAATTAGGTATCACAATGTATAGTTTCCCAGATATTTGCCCTCAAAAACCATGAAAACGGCATTTCCAACGAGGGGTACCCCCTTAAGGGGGTACTGGTCGCTGGTTTTATGAGGCTTTAGGGGCAATATAAATGCTCTAAATGACCCGGGGTGATAACAAAGTGCACTCCCGACCAAATCATCAAAAAAAATTTCGAAATTTTTGCGTTTTTTCGTTTCTAAGTATTTTTTTCAAAATGAAGTTCAAAAATAACGTTTGCTTTAATTTAACCACTAAAACTTGAAATTCACCTTGACGTAAGCCAACTTTTTGATCAGTGTTTTTCGTGGCTTTCTTTTGATCTACTTGCGAACAATCGAAGCACATTTTTTTTCGAAATTTTTTCACGTGACCTTCAAAAATTTATATTTGAGTTTGGGGTCGAAATTTGAAAAAAAGCTTCTGAGGAGTTTCTATTTGTTTCTGTGCTAGTGTTTGCTGAATTCGAGTGGATTCCAAAATATAACTAGGAGGAGATATTTGGTGAAAAAATACTAAAAATCGCAAAAAATCGGTTATTATGCGATTTCTAGAAAAACTGAAGTGATTTTTGAAAAAAACGCTTCTAGAGGACCTAAGTTTATAAGTCATACAGGATATGTCATAATTTGAGCTGATTTCAAAAATAAACCCTGGGAGGAGATAGATTTTTGAAATTTGGTAGAGGGACATTTGTACTGTAACGTATCTCAGAGTTGTATCGGACCAAAAAAGTCATTGACCAATGGTTTTGACAGATTAAGGTAGATCTACACATGGCTAATCTAATTGTCCCATAGTTTCTCTGTTAGGCTGATTTCTCATCCAAAAAAGGCAATTCCAGCGACCAGTACCCCCTTAAGGGTCCTAAATTGCGATTAAAGGTCATCTGGTCACACATGGCCAGAAAGACAATACGGGAGTTAATCTATCGCATAAATAACTTCAAAAAACCCAAGAAAAGTCTTAATATTTATATGAAACGAAAATTTGCGTTTAATTTGAGCTGTAAGATAATAATCTGAATTAACTTCTTTAATTGAACCCTTCGACAGCTATATTTGTTTACGACCTGCTTCGTATTTTCGACCTCTACGATACCACAATCAACCTCCTCGAAATCCTCGTCCGATTTTCGAACGAAGGTCGTCTTAAAAATTAACTTTTATGGGTCACTTTTGATTATTAAATAAAAAATTCAAGTTCAGCTCAGTATCTCGCAATAAAAAAGGTATTTTATACAAATATTTGCATTTAATTATTCTGTTGGTTTCGAGTCTCGAAATTCGAGATAAAAAAATGTATTTTTTAGTGAAATTAATTGTTGATAAACTTCATTTTACTAATTGTTGATAAGCTTAATTTAATTGACGACATAATGTAACATGTACAATTTGTATTAAAATTGGTCTAGTGAATGTGTTGGTACTTGGCTAGGGTGCGTCCCAGGAGCTTTGAGGCCAAAACCGCATACGATGAATATACATGTATGAACAAAGCTCAGGGAGAATTAAGTCACCTAGTGGTCAGAAACTGAGCATCAAAATTCAATGAAAATTTCAACGGTTAAAGCCGGAAAAAATGCTTTTGTTTTAACATTTCCGAAAATCTTTTAAAAATCACATTATTTTGTCCTTAAAATCAGCCAGCATTTAAATTGACAGGTATTTTTGGTCACACATTTTTTAATATTACCCAGAGCAGCTTTTCAGATTAACTGATAATCAGTTACTGATTACCTAGAAAATCTTTTATTAAATTTCAAGCGTAAATCAGACAAAATAAGATTTCAAAACTCATCTATGATATAAATGTAAGTTTTAATTTTAGTTCAGGTTTTCACCGGTAATTAACAAAACTGGTACTACCCTAGTCAGTAATTCCTCATATTGCGTAGGTTATTTTCAATGTGGCGCTTTTATTGTAGATGCTATCTTTGTGGGCGGCAAAAAATGATCGTTTGGTGAGGTTCTCCTGATTAGCATAGTATGACCGCTAAAAATTATCCAAAAATTTTTATAGTTCAAAAAATTTCCTCGGCTGTTTTGTAGATTAATAGTTTTTCGCTTCATGATGATTTTTCTTCGTTATGCACCCTATACATGGTGTATTTTACATGGGTATTTAAATAATGATCATGACTCTGGCGCTTTTTGATGGTGCTGCTGATTTTGCACATTTTTTTTGTTTTTTAGCTCGGAGGCGGGTAGGCGGTTGCGTGTGTGTCGCATCGCTCTCTCAAAGCTCTTCCTTCGGATCATTGTTGCAAATTGCAATTTATTGTACAAGGTACTACACTAGCTCGTTCAAGGTGAAAATTATAAGGACTAGCTTTATTTATAGTGATATGAATAAAGGGCTAAAAATTAAGTGCTCCAACTGGAACATATCGTCAAATCAGCACAAACTTATTAAAAGTTGAAAAAATAATTTCAACTGAGATATTTTATGCAGGATTTTTGCCGGTTTTATATCCCCGACGAAATCAATCAAGCGTTATTTAAAAAGTTTATGCGTTGTATGTAAAACGTTGTTTTTCAGTACATCTAACACTAGCTTTATAATCAGTCGAAAATGACGATGAAAATCACACTATTAAGGAGGTAGATCACTGATCAGAAAATCTGCTTACAGCTAATCAAAATTGTGAACCAATCAGCGTCCCAAATTTGAATAACATTAGGTTTAACATTTTGCTTAAAAAATGTAAAATTTCTAGAATTCGATTAAGACATTTCCGATAATTTTATTGTCATGCATCGTTTTAGGCGGGTCATATTCACCTATAAAAAAATGTTTATATCATGGTGGAATACCGGTTTTATGCGGGTTAAAGCAAAAACATATTCGAATTTTGAAAATTCTAGATTTGTTCTAGATCGTTTTTGAAAAAAATAATAGCCACCATGAGATTCCTTGGGTCAAATTTTGTCATAACCGATATTAATGTATCATAAATTATTTATAAAGGGCTCAAAAAAACGACACCTACCCCCTTAAAACAGGTTTTACGCTGTATTCTCAAGAAAAAATTGAATATCTCAGATCTGTCAAATTTTCTTGAACACCAATTTCTCGCAAATTCCTCCGAAATGCAGCTCCCCAAAGAGTAAAGGTAGGCTTAATTTACAATTTTCTTGAGGATCCGTCACAGATCATTTGTTAAAAACTGTTTTTCAGTTCAATTTTACGGAAATTATTAAGGGAAGGGGGGGGGTCGTCGGTAAAAAGTTGAAAATCGGGATGGCAATCAATGGCAAATTGTCGAAAAGTACAAATTGTTCGATCAAATATTAGTTTCCTCTGATATATTTGAAGAAAAATCTTGCATGTTAAAATAATAAATGTTACGGATGGATCGTCCAATCAGAAACGAGCTTACAAAACTGACGGAATTATTTTTTATAAATGTACCTCCTCCCTGAGTTTTCATGGTATTACAATGATTTATGACTTAAAGTAACCGGAAAGAACGCGGCCAGCTCACCTTGGAGCTTTGTGGAAGAATTATAAGATTTGGCTTCAGAATCACCAAAAACAGTTTTTTAACTCTATTTTAGGGGTCTGAATTAGAATATATCTCCTCCCTGGATTTAAAAGTTACACATTCGAAACCCACATGAATGTGTAGCTAAAGAGTCCGTGCAGATCACTAGGGAAGTTTTGACCAAATTTTCTTCTCGTTTTTCCATAAATCGTGTTTTAAATTTCCAAAAATCAAGAAATTTCAACTTATTTCATACGAAATATTTTTGAAGCTATCAAAAAGTTCTTCCATGTATAAAAATAAAACGAGTACCCAAATGGTTGTAATTATCCATATTTTCATAAAAAAGCCATTAAAATGAAATTTGAGAAATGTTTTTCATGGGCCTCATTTAGCGACGACCACCCCCCTAAGCGGGTGGTCGTCGCAAAATGAGGTTCTAGAAACAAATTTTTCCCAATTTTATTTGTATCCCTTTTTATGAAATTATGGAAAATTACAAGCATTTTGGTACTCGTTTTATTTTGATACATGGCTAGGAAAGCACTTTTTGATGAGTTCAAAAATATTTCGTATGAAAAAAGTTTAGATTTCTTGATTTTTGGAAATTTAAAACATGTAGGTTTCGAATGTGTAACTTTTAAATCCAGGGAAGAGATATAATATATCTGATATATTTTGATTGAGACCCCTAAAAAAGAGTCAAAATACTGTTTTTTGGTGATACTGAGACCAAATCCAATAATTTTCAAAAAAACTCGATTATTTGCTCACGTTCTGTCCGGTTAATTTAAGTTATAAATCATTGTTGTACCATAAAAACTCAGGGAGGAGATACATTTTGAAAAAATAATTCCGTCAGTTTTGTAAGCACGTTTTTAATTGGACGAGCCATCCGTTACTTTCGACTTTTTTATAGTAGTGCTAGATTTTTGCTCAAATACATTAGTTAGAGGTAATACTTTGTCTAAGAGTTTGTATTTTTGCGATAATTGGCCATGGAAAACCCCGTTTTTCGCCATAAAATGCGACGACCACCCCTAAGGAGGTGGTCATGTCTGACTTTTTTGAAGACTTAGAGGCAATCAGAGTGCACCAAATTGCTTCGGGATATTAACAAAATCTATTTCCGATCAAATCCCCAAAAAAATATTTTCGAAATTTTCGCGTTTTTTCGATTTTTTTCCAATAATTTTTTTCAGAATTTAGTCAAAATATATTGTTTGTAAAAATTTGACCACTAAAAATTCAAAATATAGGCTTGACATAAGCCAAATTTATGTTCAGTGTTTTACTGGCTTTTTTTGCGCCTACTTTCGAAAAAATCGGAGCACATTTTTTTCTCGAAATTTTCGGATTTTTTTTCGAAAAATCATATTTTCAAGTCAGCATCGAAATTTGAGAAAACATGCACTAGGGTTCTTAAAAATGCAACAAGGTGTACTTTAAAAAATTTTGGCCTCATTTTGAAACTTAACCTCGGAGGAGATTGATTTTAAAGTCAAAAATCGTGAAAAACGCCCAAAAATCGTCGGTTTATTGGACCGCTAAGAAAATTTAGTCATCGAAATGAAAAATCGTACACTAAGGAACTTAGTTTACTTATTCTACGTTTTATGTCAACTTTTGAACAAATTTCGATATGGTCTCGGAGGAGATAGATTTTGAAATTTCGCGAAGTGACCTCCTGTTACGACTATGTGACGATTGGTGTAGTATCAAAATTTCAGTTTGACGTTTGATTTCACAAGATTAAGCCTAGGTCTACAAATTGGCATTTTTTGAATTATTGCTCAAGGCTCAGATTTTCCTGCAATAGCTCTGCAAAATTGCAAATCAGACATGACCACCCCCTATTTATTACTGAAAAAGGTCTCCGTTTATCGAAACCGATTTCGATCAAAAAAATTCAAAATTGAGAAATAAATCTTCAAACAATCGGTCACTATCAAAAGTACTAATTCTATTAGCCTTTTTTTAGCTTTTAGCTCTATAAAAACAATGCCATTTTTTTTGCTTTTGAACCTTGAAGGTTCAACCATCTGATTTAAAATCGTGAAAAATTGGTTTTGGTTTTTATTTTTCATAGTCAATTACAAATAAAATAAATAGAATGCATCAGATTTATTTGATTAATTTGTAATAAGAAGTAAATTATCCATAAAATGCATTCGCCTCATACAGCCTCCACCGCACCTCCAGCCAGTAATACCTCACCCTTTGTGTGCGTGCTCTTGCTGCAAATTTAAGGGGGTGAGAGCGCAATCACGTGTTCTAGAGGAAGCGCAGCAGAGTGGACGTCGTGTGTTTCACTGTTTTGGTGGTGGAGGGGAAAGTGTGGTAGCTCACCAGAGTAGCTCGGGGTGTGGTGCTGGTGGAGCAGGCAGCAATTCAAATCGTCACGTGCGCGGCTGGGGTTCGGGTCGGACTGTGTACATTATAAGAGCACTTTTGTAGTTTGCAAATTAATCCCTAAAAATTTAGAATTGATCGAAAACACCTCGGAATGTATGATTTTTTGCACTTTCAATTCATTTTTGAAAAGTTTAAAATGTCAACTTGGAACGCAAAAAATTTGCAGAGATAAAAAAATAAGATTTTCTGCTAAAAAGCGGTTTGAACGAAAATATTTCAGACACATTTTCTATGAAAACTTGCAAAACGGTCAAAATCGAAAATTTGGTCTTCAGGCGTCATTACTCTCACTTCAAAAAATTTTAATCGACTCAGCCCCGTCGCTTTTGACGATTTTGAAAAGAAAAGCAAGTAGAACTCGAACGGCTCGGTGTCAGTTCGAAGGATATTTTATGCTATCCTGCAGGGGCGGTATTTAGTGTGGTGTTCTTACTAGCCCAATTTTTTTCATTGCGTGCCGCTCCTCTCTTTAGCTAGGACAACCTGATGTGCAACACCTCCACCTTCAAAAAGCTCCAAGAGCAAGCAGCAAAAAATTAGTGAGCTCCACCCCCTTTAATTCAGACGCTTTCGACTCGGAACCATTTTTACGTTCGTAATAATAAAGCTGACAGAAGAGCGGGTTTAAAACGTATTTTTCTACACTTTTCACTGCAAATCAGGGATTACACGCGATTTGAGAGGGTGGGAAGAAATATATTTTGAGAAGAGAAAGAGGCTTTTTGAGACTATCTTCACGTGATTTTTTTGGATACTTGATAATTCACAAGTTTGAAAATAAAGTTGAACTATTTTAGGTTACGAGAGTTGTAAATAATTAAATATTGATTTCAAAAATGTCGACTTGTTTTAACGGTAAGATTTTTAACTTTTCCAAATTTGGTGACCTAATACTGTCAAAAAATGAGTAATTGACAAGTTCGAGAGCTAAAGCGCGCAGCTATAACAAAAGAAATAATTTTTTGAAATGAAAATTAGAGATGAAAAGACTTAGTCCTTCAGCGGCTTTGCACAGCAACTAAAATCTCAAAAATTTTCAAAAAAAATGACAGTTAATTTTCAGACGATGACAAAAATGGTGTTGAGCAGGTTATCCACTGCTTTATACATGGTACAAATGATTTGAAGGAAACAGAATTTTAAATAACATATTATTTTACGTTTTATTAACAGTGATTTTTGACTATTAATACTGTACTAATAGAACTTGCGGTTCGAAATATCTGTCAAGTCACCAATTTTTTAGAAACGAAAGTTTCAAGTTCGTAACGAAATGTTGTGAACTTTTTTTGAACTGTTGGTTGTGAACTTTGATCAAAATTTTGAAAATAAATAAATTCGGGTTCGCATTTAAATTAATCAGTTTGAAAAAATTTCAAAAACGAAAAAAATCTGTAGTCTTAAATTGACCGGTAAAATTCTTTCCCGCATGAGCCAATAAAATCTATCTCCATTTTTGACTTTTGAAGTTCCTTATTTCAAATCGTCTCACTGTACTTTATTCAGTCACTAAAATTCACATGTTTTACGAAATTTTCATCCCATAGCTTCAAAATTTATACAGTCATCAAAACAAAAATGAAATTTTAAATTCTCAAAGGCCTTATTACTACAGTACACTGATCTCGTATTTGAATGTCGCCATTGTCGAAGACTTTTCAGATCGTTGCCAAAATTTATTCGACATAAGGAGGTAGGTGAAATTAAGTTTTAAAAAATTATAAAAGTACTAGTTTTCAAAATTCGATTTGAAATTGAACGAAATAAGCAAAAATGGTTCATAAATTATGTACTTTAAATGAAACTACTTGTTTACGTTTTAAGGATTACATATTTGTAGTTTTTCATTGTATTTTATTCAGTTGAATGCATTTTCAAAAAGATTTTGTTTTTCAGGGAAGTGAGAAAAATTAAAATTTTGGAAAATGCGTTTTAAACAATAAATTGAAATTTTGATGGAAAATATTTTCTGAAGGATATGTTGAAAAGTTTGTGCCGGTAAAATTTTTCAAGGTTATTTTTTAGTCAGAATGTAACTCGGATTTGAAAAGTGGTTTGACGTTCAACGGCAACCAATTTAGACCAGAATCAGCTGCTGGTCTGAAAGAAATTCTTAACTGGGAATTTAAAACACAGAAAAAAACTATCGCATTATCATCGATGGAAATAGAGGTACCTTAATTTCAAATTTCGAAAATAAAAAGTAATTGAACTATTCAAGATCACCCCTGAAAATCAATGTGTTCAAGATGAAAGTACGAATAATTTTCCTGGCTCGAGTTCAGTCGTGTCCGAAACAATTACAGAATTCAGTGGAAAGCAACCTGAAGTTGATGGCGAAGAAGTAATTGTGGCAGGTCCAATTTGTCCAGTATGCAACAAAGCGTTCGCAACAAAAAATGTAAGAAATAAACTTTAACCTGTGTACTTAGCATTTCCAAACAACCGTGGAAACACTTACTTCAAAAAATCATATGTAATTCCCTTTACATGCCACGAAGTTATGTTTCGATTCATTTTTGATTAAACAATTTTGTGTAAGATTCATTTACTACTGAAGGCTCATTTAATTTAAAAATTCTCAAAATCAAATATTTTCATCGCTTTAAGAGTATGGTGGTTCCTAATTTGACATATTCCCGATAAAACATTAGCCAAACAGGGCTTCAAGGATATTATTCAGATTAGCAATTTTGTAGAACTAGCCTTCAACTTGCGAAAAAAATATGCCAAAACTTTTTTGTATGACCACACCCCTTCACACATAAGTGACACAAGAGCCACCTAAGCCAAAACGGCAAATCTATCTCCTCCCAGGTTTTATTTTGAAATAAACACAAATTTTTACATGTATAATTAGTATGCAAAACTTCATACGAGCGCTTTTGTCGATAAATGCCATATTTATTCTAAAATAAGGAAAAAACCGGTCTAAAATACTGGTTTTTGGACTTTTTTCATCGGAAAATCTATCTCCCTCCCTAGGTTAAAATTTCAAAATTTACTCAAATTTTTGCAAAAGTTAGCCTCTAAACAAACAGAAGCTTCATAGGAGCGTTTTTGTTAAATATCGACCAAAAACAAA
Source organism: Oikopleura vanhoeffeni (assembly GCA_004367855.1). Taxonomy (NCBI): domain Eukaryota; kingdom Metazoa; phylum Chordata; class Appendicularia; order Copelata; family Oikopleuridae; genus Oikopleura; species Oikopleura vanhoeffeni. The sequence goes on from SCLH01002341.1 coordinate 30,156, forward strand.
AATATGATTTTTCAAGGTCACGTGAAAAAATTTCGAAAAAAATGTGCTTCGATTTTTTCGAAAGTAGGCCCAAAAGAAAGCTTGAGAACACTAAAGAAAAAGTTGGCGTCGAAAAAATCGAAAAATCAAAAAATTTCGATTTTTTTTGTTCTTATTTAGGGGGGGGGGGGGGGGGGGGGGGGGGGGGGGGGGGGGGGGGGGGGGGGGGGGGGGGGGGGGGGGGGGGGGGGGGGGGGGGGGGGGGGGGGGGGGGGGGGGTGGTCGTTTTGTGCTTTTATCATCAACGCGATTTGGTGCATTTTTATGACATAATAATGCAAGGAAAAATGTAGGAACCACCATACCCTTAAGATAGAGATGATAATATAATAATATAATTATAAAAACTCTTTAAAATTTCGAGAAAAAACATTTTGCAAGTAAAAAAATAATTTTCTTTCGTGATTTTTTCAATATCAACTTAACCAAATGGCTATAATTCCCAAACAAAAGAAGTTCGAAGAATAATTCCACAGTCAAAAGAAAGTAAATCGTTAAAAACTTAAGCATTATAAATTTCGTATTTACTTTAAGTGCAGGCCCTGCACTGCAGGGGTTAAATTGTTCTCTACGAGTCGCAAACTCCGAAAAATCCCCAATAAGCAATTTTTGAGAAAATAAAAACTGTTACATCCTGTGTTTTCAAGAAAATTTCTGAACTTACGACAAATTGTACGAAAAAAGTGCGATTTGAATGCCAAGTGGCCTGTTTGTTTTGCGTTTTTCGACAATTTAAATGAATCGCCATTTTATCCATAATAATTTTATCGTTAGAACTGCCGTCGACATGTCCGAGAAATGCATGGTATGCAACCGATTTCTTCAACTCGAAATAAAACTGCTTCTCTAATAATTAAAGAAGAACCCACGTGAGTACTTTCTAAAATATAATTCTAATTTTTCAACATGAAACAAGTCACTTTTTGTAAATGTCTAAAATATCTCGGGCCATTTTAGATATAAACAGTGTTAATTTAAGCGATTTGGACGATGAAGAAGCTCAATTAAAATTTGAAGAAGAAATTGAATGTCCAATTTGTGGAATTAAAATTCGAGAAAAATCAATTCTCAGGAGGCACTTGATAGAAGAACATGATTTATCAGTAATAGACGCATGTTCTATTTTAGCTAAAGAAACACCATTGTCTAATACATTGCCAACATTGGTCAGACCTGCTCTTGCACATTCAGAATCTATTTTATACAACGAGGATGAAAATCTAGCTATGGGTTTATTTTAACGCTCAAAATCATAGATGTCAATTAATTTCTAAGTGATAATTCTGAATTTTTCAGCACTTTCAAATTTCAAATATGAAAATGGAGTACACATTGACGTATGCATTTTTAATCAAGAAAATTTTCGGTCATTTTTTTTCTCTTGTCTTCTGCTATGAAAAATTTGTAGGCGCAAACATTTTCATAACTTGAAGAAAAAAGGTGTGCAATAAAAAAATTTATCTTGCAAAAATAAAAAATTTGGATCAATTTATATAACAAAAAACCAACTAGTTCAAATTGCATTAATAATGCAGCATTATGCAAAAATTCAATAAAAAATGAACCATTTCGTTAATTTGTATTTTACTTAGACTTCTGATTTCAGCCTATGCACTTATAATAGCAAAAGGTAGGAATTTAAAACAAATCGACCAAAAATAAATTGCAATCTTACTCAAAGTTACAAATAAAAATGTATAACACTACAGGACTATAGACTATACAAAAACTGGTGATAACTAAAGTCAACAAGGCGGTTATTTTGATAATAACAAAACAAATTTTGGACCAAACGGCCATCCCTTTTTTTTCAATTTCTTAGTTTTTTTATCAAAAAAATCAAGGTTTGAGAGCCTGAAAATGACAAATTTCAAAAAAAAATTTTTACAAAAATTTGTGCTAATTTCATTCATAAGTGGCGTTGACCAAAAAATTACCGATGCGCATTTGTTTTAAAATAATTAAATACCGAAAATACGAAAAATCGCTATATTTGATCACGTGACGATCAAAATTTTTTTTAATTTTTTTTATCATTTTTTCATATGTTATTAACCTCCTCAAAGTTTCAGAAGAATCCACCTATTATTTCTATAGGTCGAAATTAATGGTGGAGATAGTTAACTATAGTCTTTTGGGAATATATTTTATTTCGAGTTTACATAAGTTCAAATCTTGATCACAATTGTTCTAAATTTTTGAAATATTGATAACAAAATAAACCAAAAAAAGTTCCGCCATCAAAGCGGAAAACGTCTTGTCCTTTATGTGGTCTGATTTTATATGATCGCTGGACTGCCAGACGTCACTTAGTTAAACTTCATGGAAAATCTACCCAGGAAGCAGACAAAATCCTAGCCCAATTTGGAGGTACAATGGCATCTTCTCCGCCAGGAACTCCAACACCGTCGTCAAACAAAAAGGATATAAAGCCAGATAAACGTAAAAGTGTAGAGCTAACTGGAACACATGAGGCTAAAATGACAAAGCTAGCAATACAGAATAAGCTCAATATGAATGATCCGGATAAAATAGCTTGTCCAATTTGTGCAAAACTGTGGCACAAATCGAACTTGAGAAATCACTTGTTTTACGGTCATCATATGAAAACTTGTGAAGTAGAGGCAGTTCTGATCCGACTAAAAGAAAAAGGTTTTAAAAAATATGTGGTGATATTGGTACACATTATGGTATCGTACATATTTTTGGTTTGAACAGAAAGCAAAATTAGCTTGGTGTCCAAACGAAATTTAAAATTTTAATAATGTGACTTTTAGTTCTAAACAACACTGTTTTGTATAAATTAATTTATCTGCATTATGCATTAATAATGCAGCATTATTCTTGCTGATGGTAGTACTAACAAAGTTTATTTATTAGTGTTTGAACACACAACAGTCTAAATTAACTAAACATTTTGTTCGATTTGCAATATATTTTATGAATCAAGAGTTATATAAAAATAATATGAAAATTTCATGAAAAAATCAAAAATTTTAGTGAATTTCGTTAATTTCCCCGATATAAACAAAACACTCGCTTAAAATTGTAATCTTAACTGGTATTTGAAGGTGAATAAAGTTATCCAGTATCACAGAATGTTTTATTATTAAGATTTGTATTGAGATTCATTTTAAGTGTTGTGCATGCAAAAAATACTTTCCTAAAAACTAGCATCTTTGATATTTTTATCAAATTTATAATTCCAAAATAATTTCTTCCTGTGTTAAACATAGGCGAAAAAGGCCACTCAAAAAGGCCAATTAAAAGGCCCTTAAGGGGGTGGTCGTCGCAAAAAATCTGAAAATCGGGGTTTTCAATGGCAAATTGTCGCAAAAGTACAAATCGTTGGACCAAATATTAATTCTCTCAAATATATATGAACAAAAATCTTGCATCTTAAAAATTTATCGAAAGTGACGGATGGCTCGTCCAATCAGAAACGTGTTTACAAAGCTGACGGAATTATTTTTTTAAAATGTATCTCCTTCCTTATTTTTCAAGGTACAACCAGGCTTGTAAAGGGATGCATCCCCGACCGGANCCATTTTTCCCTATCTTTTGCTTAAACCTACGCAAAAAAGGGATGGAAAAGCCATCCCTTTTACAAGCCTGGGTACAACAATGATTTATGAATAAAATTAACCGGACAGAACGTGGGCAGGTCATCTAGGAGCGTTTAGAAAATTTATTGGATTCGGCTTCAGAATAATTAAAAAACAGTATTTTGACCCTATTTTAGGAGGCTCACTTTTTTTCTAAGAACAGCCTAGGTCTCATTCAAAATGTATCTCTTCCCTGGATTTAAAAGTTACACATTCGGAACCTTTTTTTGTGTATAATTGCATTTATTTAATGACTATTTTCAGTAGAAAGAAAATTGAGCAATATTTTCGAAGCCGCAGTGATTTCTTCCGAGCAGAGCTTGTCCGATATTTTTTTTCCATATTATTCTTTAACCCCTTCACACTCTTTGACTATCTGAAGCCAAACAAATTGTCGGGGGCCAAAACGGCACAGAAATAACATCGTCATAGACCAACACTTCAAATGCGTCATAGAGTTTGCAATTTCATTTTCAAAAATATAGTTGAAAATTTTATACGATAAGCCGTTCGAAAGATATTTTTTCCTACTTTTTTTTAGGATTTTCGCCAAAATTTCTTAAAGTATTAATTGTGTAAAAACGATACATAATATCGAAATTCTGAGGAAGCCAGTTTTTAGGAAAGTATTTGAGGATTCTTTTGATATATAAGTTTATTTTTTTCTGCAGTCTCTATACGAAAAATAATTTTTTCACATGAGATTTTTATGAAACTCAAAATAATGAAAAAAATTTTTTTTCAAAAAACTAATTTCCGAAAGAATTGAACGGCAATTTAACCCAAAAAAAGACGACAAAGACAAATCGATCACTTTTGGTAGTTACTTAAGGTGGTACTTTGAATTTTTGGGGGGGAAAAAAGGGTTTATAGGAATAATTAGCAATATTTTTTCACATTTTGCTGCATAGAATACTTTTAACGCGCAGCGCTATGAATAATTGTTTTGAGAGCGAATCGAGGATATCATATTTCAAAATCTGAGATCAGTTATATAATAGCTAGGTTATCCACTTGGTAAATTTGTAACTTATATCCATTGGTGAAAAATGGATGTGTTTTCCATAGAAATACAAGGTGCGTGAACCTAATTTTTTCTCTCGCAGTGTTTATCGAGTTCACAGACTTTCGAACATTCCACAATGTTTATGTGGATATTTCAAACTTATTCACTATCCTTGATTTCATTCAGTAAAATATAAGTTTAAATTGTATATTTTCTAGTTTACCCGTGATAAGCGCGTTCAAAGTAGTTGCCTTCAGATAGGCTTTTGGGTGTGAAGCTGCATGGGTGTGGGGAAGGATGGTGCTGTGAGGAGGTTTAAGGGGAGGTCCGGTGGCATTTTGAAGAATATTGGGTTCTTGATGACAAAAATTCAATTTCACTGATTTGATATATTCTTTCCCAATATACCATCAAAGTGATGATTCATAATCCAGGCACTTTTGTAATATCATTTTTTGCATTAATGTGCTTTTAAGAAAAGTTTTGAAGCGTTTGACTTTAACGTTTTCGAATTCGAAAATTATGATGAAATGTTTCGGATAAAAGTTCTCAGAACATTTGATTAAAAAATGCCTTATTTTTTGTTCAAAAATTTTTAATCATAGTTTTGTTTCAAAAACTCTACAAATGGCTACTTTAACTTTTTCGAACTTAGTGTGAACCACCATATTTTGTATATGCTCTTTGAAAAACCATATGAATGGTCAGTGATTTTATAGTTCTAAAAATGAATAAAATTTTCCAAAAAATTTCTATTCTTGTTAAAAAATTTTTTAAAACTTATTTTCTGGAATTCTCATTAGCTGAAATATGAAGAATGCGTTACTTTAATTAATTCAAGTATCTGGTCCTCGTTTTGTTCATTCGTCTTTCTTGTTCAACTGCTTAATCATAATTTTTTTTGAATGAAAATACGGTTTGGGAGAAATCCATCGAAGCCCTCTTTAATCAAAAATTAAAAAAAATATTACACCGAAACTTGCCCAATTGGTAAGCCGACCTGTTCACCATTTCAAATTTAATTTATTTGACTCACGAAATAAAAATTTTTTTTCGATGTGCTAAAATTTCGGTTTTTTTTCAAAAATTTAAATTTTCGATTTTGACTTAAAAATCGTATGAATTTAAAATAATAAAATTTTCGATGGTGAACAGGACCGTTTTTTAGGGCTCCTAATTAATAAAAAAAAAAAATTTGCTGTAATTTAAACACCTTCGATAGCAAACGCTCGTTTTTGAGTGTTTTTTCAAAAGACGATCTATAAAGAAAAATAATCAATCTGAAGAAATTCAGATTAAACAAACTGAAAAGTGGCAACTTGTGTTCGAAAAAGTTTTTATTCGAAAATTTTGAAGTGGCAAAAAGTTTCCCATCAAGACAAAAAAAATTAAAAAATGCAAATCTGTCAAAATGCACCGACCCCTTAATAGTATAAGATAAAATTGAACTTATACTCAAGCTCTGTGCCTTCAAGTTTTAAGGAGGTGGTTGCCGCTAGCATCAGATTAATGTCAACATAAATTCAAACAGTTTAAACATCGAGGCTCACCCAAAAATAAATATATGAGATTTTCAAAAATATTTTGAACCTTCAAAAGATCCAAACTCTACCGCAAAACAGGAAGCCCCGGTAAATGAACGAACTCCCTGCCCAAGATGTGATAGAAGTTTTAAACACTGGTACAATGCTAGGCGACATCTCAGAGAAGGCCATGGGATTCCACATGATGAAACGGTCAGAATGATTAGACCCCCATCAGAAATAAGGAGAAAAGCTATAGATAATTTAATTGTTGAAGCAGCAAGCTCGGATGCTAACGCAAGGAATGGATCTTTTTCGTTTAAGCAAATTTATGATACATTTTTTCAAGCACCATAATTTTTCTTGAAACAACTTTTGTTATTCGAAAAGTTGCGTCTAGTGACATTTGTTAAGGGTATCCCGGTCCCTAAATCGACATATTCTCGATAAAATATTAGCGAAACACGGCTTCAAGGATAATATTCCTCTCCTTCACACATAAGCGGCACAAGAGCCACCTAAAGCCAAAACGGAAAATCTATCTCCTCCCAGGTTTTATTTTGAAATAAACCCTAAATTTAACATAACCTGTATAATTAGTATACAAAACTTTGTAGGTGGGTTTTTGTCAAATTTCGGCCCCAAAGAAAAAAATAAATTTTCAGAATCACGTGAAAAATTTCTGAAAAAAAAATTGTGCTTCGATTTTTCCGAAAGTAGGCTCAAAAAGAAGCTGGGAAACACTGAGAGAGAGTTGGCTTACGTCAACCCAATTTCGAAGTTTTAGTGGTCAAATTGGCACAAACGTTTTTTTTTGAACATAATTTTGAGAAAAATACTTAGAAAAAACGCAAAATTTTCGAAATTTTTTTTTGTCATTTGTTGTTTTATGCGTTCAAAACATAAACAATTGATTTGGTGCATTTTTATGACATACTGCAGAAAATGTAGGAACCGGATACCTTTAGGGGTTCTATAGGCAGCCCATATCTTTTGTACTGAAAATATTTTGACTGGCTTTAGAATTTTTTATCTCCACGTAGATTGTTTAATTAATAAAGAAATAAAAATTTGAAAAAAATTAACATTCTGGAATTTTTTTCATAAAATTTGAAACAAGCTTATTTTGAGTAATAGTTCTAGAGCAAGTCGTATCTTTTGAACTAAAAAGCTAGAGTCTGCTTTTATGATTTTTGAACTCAACGTGGCTTTTAGTCATATAAACTCAAAAAATCGTGAAAAATTACCAAAAATTTCGGAAAAAATATTAAAATTTTCTGGTGTCGAAAATAAAAATCTTATCTGCTCTAGCGCTCGAACGGTTAAATATTTGGTCATAGTTTATAATACCGTTTCCAAAAACATTCAACTTACGAATCGTTTGTCTTAAAAAAAACTGATGGACAATTGATGCAAAAATAAATTTTCAAATCGTCTCCTGGGAGTTAAAAAATGAAATCGTTAAATCAGGCACAACAGTTTTTAACAATTATTACGAAAAACTATAGTGCACGGAAAAATAGTTTGCCTGTAGCATGAAAAAAAAACAACTATTTCCGTGGCCAAAATAGCAAAAAACAGTCCTTTTCGCCAGCTTTGATACCTTTTTAGTGAGAAAATTAAAAAAAGGGAACAACAGTTTTCCGCCTTTGAATTTCGCAGATAATGTCAAATTTGAAACATTTCCTAAATAGGACGAAAAAAAATACAGCGTTTTCAAGAAATTTTTTGCTCCTGGTAACCTCATTTACCGGTTGGTTCAACATGCTATCTTAAAAATATGATTCAAAACGTCTTCCAGAGATTACGAACTAACTTATCAGAATGTTTTATTCACTTCCTATGTCTATGCGAGAGAAATAAGCAATATCAAAAAGTCCATTTTGCCTATAGAACCCCCTTAAGGGGGTGGCATCGATCTGCGGATTAGTACATTTTTTCAGAGCGATATATATAGAAAGAAAAAAATCTGAAAAATTATTTTATTATTTTTATCTTCAATAAAAGTGTCCATTCTTGCAAACGTTATATATTTTTAATTTCTTAAAATAACAACTATCTGTAAAAATATTAAAAACCACTTTTCATTGGAACTCCATTCCAACTTATAGACAATAGAACCAACCATTAGAATTTTTTTGAAGACGATATTAATAAACTTCAGACATTGTCGGGTGTAATGCGCTAAAAAGTCCGGTTTCTATGTTGCTTATTAAAAAATTTCCTGATATGAAAGTTTTTTTTCCATGGAAATGGTCAAAAATGGCAAAAAGTTCAGAAAAACAAACTTTTTTTTGAGATAAAAAATTGACCTCAATTGCATTTTGATATTAAAAAATGTTCTTACCATCTAAATAAATGGCGCCTATTACACCCACAATTCATTTGGAATTTTTATTAGCATAAAATTTTTAAAAATTTAGTGCGAAAATGGCACTTATCGAGTGTACAGCGAGTGTTAAAAATTTCACGATAGTTTAGAAATGAAATCGCGTGACCAACTCATTAGTTGACATACGGATATTTAATAGATACAAAAAAAATTAAATAAGTGATTCTACCTGATTTTTTATTGAGAATTCGAAAACCACAAATTGAAAATTTTGTACATGATTTGCGGAAAAATTTCATAATATTTCCATAAAATTCGACAGAAGATGAAAAATAAAGATTTTATGATTTTTCAAACGGCTGTCAGAAAATATTTAGACATGCATGAAAAAAAGTTAATATGGCTATTTTTTTGATTTTATTCACAGATTTCAAAAAAAATAAGAAAAAATTTGGACAAAAAATGCGGAAAAATTTCATAATGCTTTGATTTGTTTTGAAAATTTTACGAATTCAAAAATTAAAGTTCGGACTCAAATCTTTCCTAAAATAGACAAAATATTTTTTATAAGTAATGCCACCATATCTGGTTCAGCTAACGATAATAAGCACAAAAAAGGAAAACCGCTAATTAATTTCCTAAGTTAAATTGACTCAAGTCTGCCAAGTCTTACTTAGGGGTGTAAAAATAGCACGAAATTGCTAGGGAACACTCAGAAAGCATTAAAAAAAAATCGAAATTTTCATTTTTTTCAAAATTTTTCTAAGTATTTTTTTTTGGGAAACATTGAAACTCACTTTTTGACCAGAAAAACTCAAAATATCAAAAAGCTGTAAGCAGATTTTTTGATCAGTGAAACTCAAGCTTTAATTTGGTGGTACTTTCGACGACTAAATCCGACGACTTTCATTTTCCGAGTTTTCACTTCCGGTTAACTAAAATGCGATTTTCTAGAATTCAACAGAACAATTCAAAATTCGGCTGCATGAAATTGACAATTACATATTCCTCCATCTTTTCCCAAATTAATACTGGATTCTGAAATGTAACCTATGAGGAGTAGTACTTTGAAGAGCGAAAATCTTGAAATTAGGCGGTTTTCTGCAGTTCCAGAAAAAACTAGTTGGAAATTCGAAAATCTGCTGCATGAAATGAAAACCATAAGTGTTTCCGTGGTTGATGCCAAGTTTGAGTGACATCGTATGCAAGCTCTAGGAGGAGTAGTAATTTGAAAATTCCGTTAGGTGCTCTAGAACTCGCCGCATGGTGGCCACCAAGGTCGACCAAAAATTATTCTGATAATTTTTTTTTGTAGATCAAGGATAGATCTACCATATGGCTATTCTCAAAAGTTTCCAAGCAGTTTTGTATTCTGGTAAATTGGAGTACAAAAGTACATTTATGCGACCGCTACCCCCTTAAGGCTATCATCAAAAAATATTTGTTTTACTCAGTGAAAATTCACTGAGACTAATTTTATATCATTTTTTATAACGATCAAATAAAAACGAAGGCCTATCTATTACGGTACTTGCTGGGGCTTTTTGGCCACTTTTTTAGCCAAAATTTTAATATAATGAGGCTTTTGAAAACGACTCATCTGATTAAGTTTTTGGATAGCTCAAACTGAGCACAAATATTAAGAGAAAAATAAATTTAAAACAATGGTCCGAATCAAACCATTTAACAAAACTGATAGTTTCAGTAATCTCAGAAAAAATCGAAAAATGGTCCGATTCTCAGCTCTGTCAAATTTGCTAATACAAAAACTATTTGAACAACTATTGGAAAACACAAAAACTATTTTTCCTGATGTTATAATTTTAAAGCTCAGAAAATCGAATTTTAGATAATAAGTTTATCTTCGAACGATAGTAGGTGACTTGTGCAGAATTTTTAGAAATAATTTTGAAAGAATAAAATCGAAAACTTTTTCATGATTTATGAATTTTAAAAAGTGATTGTCAACATTATTTGATCCAAATTCAGAAATTTAGCGTCAATATCTCCTCCAAATAACGAGCCAAAAGAAGATGACCTTGACGAAGTTCCAAGTCCTAACGGTTATGAATCTGATGGAATTTTACCATCTTGTACCCTGTGCAACAATTCGTTTGGTTCCGTGGATGCGCTCAAGAAACATTTGAAAAGTGTTCATTCTTGTTCAGAGGTAACTATTCAAGAAGCAATTGCACCGTTTACAAAATTGGTGAGTATCCTGAAAATTTGATTTATCCACCCTGTTGGCAAAAATAATAAGGTCTGGTTTTTAAGGACCTTCAAATTCATTGGTGAGATAGTTTGGAACTAGTACGAACGATATTTTTAAAATTAAGGATGTGGGCGACGATATCTCAGCTTCACGTATAATACTTTTGATACACCTATGTTGTAGAGAATTTCTGCCAATTTTTTAACTTTTTGGTTTGAGATTTTTTCAAAGAAAATTCGGTTTTCGGGGGTTGAAATTAAAGGTTAATTAAGGGTGACGATATTGAAATTCCTAGATAACTTTTTTGATTGCCCTACTTGGTAGAGAATTTGTCACTGTGTTTTTAACTCCCAGGATTTTTCTGAATTTTGAATTTTTTTCAAATAAAGTAGTTTTAGAAAAATTATAGTTCAGAATTTCAACAAAAACAAGAAATCACAAGTCGTTCCTGCGATTTTGGAAATAATAATCTGGAAAAAACTCTCCGCTCGGACCTTAATCCAGGCTTTGCGGTGAATTTGATGCACAAATTGAAAATTTCTATATATTTTCAAGGAGGAGTAGGCTTTTGCGTGAGGCTCCCAAATAAGCTGTTTTGACCACTAGGGCAAAATTTTTGAATTTCTTCCCGCTCGGAGATGCGCATTCATATTGGAAGTTGAATTGCAAATAACAAGAAAAAGTGATGAGAATGAATGAGGAGTAGCTTTTTAGGCTTTTAGAGACGCCTACTCAAAATCATTTTCTGAGCGTAGGTTGAAGTATCAGATGCTCTGAATAGTACTGGCATCTTCCTTAAGGGGTATATCTGGCAGATTTGCACATATTCACGGTGATATATTCTGAAAACTAAAAGCTTATAGAAAAAACGAAAATGCTAATTGTATATCTATCCTTAATCTTGCGAAAAAGACACACAAATTATTTTTGGACCATTACACCAATAGGTACCGTATCGTAACAAGGTGACATTTTCAAAATTTCAAAATCTATCTCCTCCCAGACGGTATATCCAATTGAGCTCAAATTTTCATAGATCACGTAACCGGAGTATGCCAACTTTTCTCGAGGGCTTTTTTTATCCGGCGACTGAACAATTCTAAACGCCAAATAACCGACGATTTTTCGCAATTTCAGACTTCAAAATCTATCTCCTCGAGGATATATTTGTAAAATGGCTCAAATGTTTATCAAGTATCCTAAGAACATATGTAAGAATTCTTGAGGGCTTTTTTTTGCAATTTCGAGCTAGAACTCGAAATATGATTTTTTGGTCATTTTCCAAAAAATTTCCGAAAAAAAAAGTGCTTCGATTTTGTCGAAAGTAGGCTCAAAAGAAAGCCAGTGAAACACTGATGAGAAAGTTGGCTTACGTCAAGGTGATATTTTGAAGTTTGTGGTCAAATTCGAGCAAACGTTATTTTTTAACTTCATCTTTTTTAAAATACTAGAAAAAAATCGAAAAATTCGAAAAAATTTTTTTGATGATTGGGTCTTAGTACACTTAATTATCACCCTGTATTCAATTTGGAGCATTTTAATGCCTCTAAGGCCTTCATTATAACAGATATACCCCCTTAAGAGTTTACTTCGTATTTGAAAAAACAATTAATATTTCTGAAGCCTGGTTTCTCAAAACTTCACTTGAAAATGTGTAAAAACGAGCTCAATTATCGTCGCCCACATCCTTAAGGCCACTTTATGACTGTTTTTGAGATTTTTTTTGTACAGTCCCCGATCTCTGGAATGCGTCCCCTTTAAATGCACATAATCCTCTTGACCTCTTAAAATGCCTATTTTTTCTGAAAAAGACGATGACCCCTAAGGGTTCTATAGGCAAAATGGACTTTTTGAATTGCTTATTCTCTCGGCATAGACATAGGAAGTGAATAAAACATTCTGATAATTAGTTCGCTAATCTCTGGAAACGTTTTGATCATATTTTTAAAATAGCATGTTGAACCAACCGGTAAATGAGTTAACCAGGAGCAAAAAATTTCTTGAAAAAGTGTATTTTTTTTCGTCCTATTTAGGAAAAGTTTCAAAATTTGACATTATCTGCGAAATTCAAAGGCAAAAAAAAACTGTTGTCCTTTTTTTTAATTTTTCACTAAAAAGGTATCAAAGCTGGCGAAAAGACTGTTTTGCTATTTTGGCCACGGAAAGTTGTAATTTTTTTTCATGCTACATGGCAAACTATTTTTCCGTGTCACTATAGTTTTTCGTAATAATTGTTAACAAAATTGTCTGTGCCTGATTCACGATTTCATTTTTAACTCCAGGAGTACGATTTGAAAATTTATTTTTGACATCCAATTCGTCCAATCAGTTTTTTTTTAAGACCAAACGATCGTAATTGAAGTGTTTTGGAGACGGTATTATAAACTATGCCCAATAATTAACCGTTCGAGCCGCTAGAGCAGAAAAATTTTTTATTTTCGACACTCAGAAAAAATTTAAAATTTTTCCGAAAATTTTTGGTAATTTTTAACGATTTTTTTGAGTTTATATGACTAAAAAGCCACGTTGAGTTCAAAAACATAAAATCAGATCTCTAGCTCTTTTAGTTCAAAAATACGACTTGCCTATAGAACCTATATACTCAAAATAAGCTTGTTTCAAATTTATGAAAAAAATTCCAGATTGTTGAATTTTTTCAAATTTTATTTCTTTATATAATTAAACAATCTACGTGGAGATCAAAAATTATAAAATCCAGTCAAAACAATTTTCAGTACAAAAATATGGGCTGCTATAGAACCCCTTAAAATGCATATTTCATTTTTGCACAGTACGCAATCAACTTTTACGTACAAATAATTCTTTGATTATCTCTACGATCATCACCTGGAAGATGATATTTCCGATCGTTTTTTGTCAGTATGGGACTCAAAAATACTGCGTATATAAGGTCTGGGTTTGTATGCAAATTTATAAATTAAAATGACGAGAAAATACTCAAAGCTAATACAGTATTACTAATACTTGACATTAGCACAAAAAAAAGAAATATGATTTTTATATAGACAGCGGTCGAAAAAAACGCAGTTTATTTGGTACTTATTTTTCTGAAAAATTCGTTATACAAATACAAGACAAGTACTACCACAGATTGTATACCAGAAAACATTGCGCACAGATTGCGGCGAGCTCATCTCACAATGGCAAGTCAGCCCATGGCTGAAATTCCCCCATGCTGGGTATACATTCTTTGATAGTAATTACATTTATTCGTATTATTAAATCTTCAAAATTCTAGAAAATTATAATTCGAATTTGTTAGTCTTTAAACTAGAAATTCAGCGAACCACAAATCGTATTTTGTAAAGAATTATTCAAAGAATCGAAAAAACATAAAGATATCAAGAAAAAAACAATTTGCCTCTAGAAAAAAAAGGATTTTCCCTGAAAATGCGCATAAATCCCCTTTGACCGCTTAAAATGCCTACTTTTTTTGGATTTTTTTTGCATTTTAAGGGGTCAGGGACTGTACCGGTAATTTACCAGAAATGGTCGATTTCTCAAAATAACAGGTAAAAACGAAAATCAAAAACAGCTCTTCACTGGCACACGGCTTGAAAATTTATACTACGGCCCACAATTTCAAAGAGACCGTATGTACCAGTTCCTAAGTATCTCACCGGTTTTAGGGTCCTGAAAAGTCATAATTTCCTCGGAGTAATACTGTGTATACGCGTTTTTAGCCAACAGGATTCTATGTGGTTTTAAGTTGATATTTGTATCATTATGACGAAAATCAATGATTTTAAATCATTCAAGATGAAATTGTCTAAACACCAGGAACTCAAACGAATTGACGCTTTTCGACGTCACAATTCTCAAACAACCTAAAAAATAACCAAATGTACTCGAAAAAAGACCTTATTTTTTAATCAACCTGACAAAAATTACCAAAATGCATCTGTCAGTTTGTTTGAGTACACTGACTGTACCCGAACGATTTGGTCGAGGCTGAGGGTTCGGATAAGGAAGCGAGTCAGTGAACTTGTGACCTACAAGAAATACTTTACCTTCCTATCCTTTTTTGAAATATTTTCTATAAAAAATCTTCAGCAGGCGTCTAAAACGACCTTGATTCAACTGAGAACAGGGTCAATCGTAAAAGTGAAAATTGTTTCTGGAGCGTTCAAGAATATCCCAAATAATAAATGCCCGATGTGCAACCTAATTCTATCGTCAAGGGTCTCGATGAAACAGCATATCATGGAACACCACCATATTGTGTATGATGAAGATCCAGATTGGATAGAATTGATGGTCGAGGATGAAAAAAATAAATATTATCAATTACAGGTGAATTTAGGGTGTCCGCAGTCAAAAGTGATTCTCTCGAAATTACTCTCGAAAGTTCGGAAAATGATTTTGGCCTATAGTTTTCTTTTATAGGCAAAATGGTAAAAAAATACCGAATTTTTACAAAATTTTACGTATGTTACAGTTTTTGATTTTCTCTAAAATTTTTCGGCTGACTGCGGACACCCTAAGTGAATTATTCTTTATAACAAATTTTCCGGTGCAGCCAAACTGGCAAGGTTTTTCAAACACAGGTGGCACTGATGGGTTAGGGTGTGAGAGTAAGAGGGCACTAAAACTGAGTGCTCGACTGACCAATTACCAACTCCAAAAAAGTGTAATAGTTAAGGGGGATGCGACTCTGATTAAATAAAGCCTTAGAGCATTAAACATGCTTGAAATTGATACGGGGTGATAATAAGTGTACTAAGAACCCAATCATCAAAAAAAAACGCATTTTCGATTTTTCTAAGTATTTTAAAAGATAAGTTAAAAATAAACGTTTGCTCAAATTTGACCACTGACACTTAAAATATCGACTGACGTTAGCCAACTTTCTAATCAGTGTTTCACTGGCTTTCTTGAACCATTTCGAAAAAATCGAAGCACTTTTTTTTTCGGAAATTTTTTGGAAAATGACCAAAAAAATCATATTTCGAGTTCTAGCTCGAAATTGCAAAAAAGCCCTCGAGAACTCTTACATATGTTCTTAGAAATACTTGATAAACATTTGAGCATTTTGCAAATATATCCTCGGAGGAGATAGATTTGAAGTCTGAAAATGGAAAAAATCGTCGGTTATTTTGGCGTTCTGAGAATGTCGCTAAGAACAGCGCCGAGCAAAAAAAGCTCTCGAGAAAAGATTGGCATTTTCCCGTACGTGATCTGTGAAAATTTGAGCTCAATTTGATATACCGTCTGGGAGGAGATAGATTTGGCAGTTTGGAAAATGTCACTTGTACGATACGTACCTATGGTGTAATGGTCAAAAATAATTTGTGATGATTTTCGCAAGATTAAGGATAGATCTACAAATTAGCATTTTTCGGTTTTTCTCATGAACTGTTAGTTTCAGTATATTTCACCTAGAAAATGTCAAATCAGAGTCGCATACCCCCTAAGGAACATCTAATATATATTTGCTTCGAAAGCTACATTGTCGATTAAAAGTGCTTTATTTTTTGGTTAAATTATAATTTAAATGGAAACTTGTAATTGAAGTGGATTGTTTTAAAATAGAATTCTAAAATGTAAAAAAAAAATAATCTCTTCTGATATTTCAAAAATCATTAACCATAATGGGTCGCGGCTTATAGTTGGACAATTTCGCCAAAAAACCCCAACTATAGCGCGTAATTCCAACTATAAGCGTAATTTCCAACTATAAGCGTAATTTCCAACTATACGCGTAGGCTGGAAAATGTGCCTGATTGGTCATTTAAACAGTCATAGTTATACATGTAATTGAGTTAAGCTCGGTGCATTTTGACAGATACGAATATGAGCTCTTGATAAAAACTCTTACAGGTTATATATCTTTCAATATACCACCAAAGTAATTTTATAACTCCAGGCAACTTTGTAACTACAGAATTTCGAGTTGTTGCCTTTTTAAAAATTTTAAAGTTAAATTAAATGTCAAATTCGACTAATATGGAAATTGAGAAAAAATTCCGAACATTTAAAAAAATGCATTATTTTTGTTCAAATTTTTCACAGTATTGTTTCAAATCAACGAAAAAACTCTTCAAAATGGCCACTTAAACTTTCGCGTACAGGTTTCGCGTGAGGTGACCAACGATATTGTATAGGCTATTTGAAAAATCATATGGCATTTTGGGTATTCGGTCGAAACATATGGAAGTATTTTGAAAATTTCCTCATTTCTTGTTTCAAAAATTTTTTAAACTTAATTTTTTTGGAATCCTTAGCTGCAAATATTGGGAATGGCTACTTTCACTAATTAAATATGGCTTGTTTTGTCTTCGCTCTTTGTTATTACTCTGAATCATACTTTTTGAAACGAAACTACGGTTCGGCAGAAATCCATTCGAAGCCCTCTTTAATCCAGAATTAAAAAAAATATCTTCACGTCAAATTTAATAAATTGAATATTCCGTGAAGAAAAATATGTCTTTCGATGTTGAAAATTTTCGGTTTTTCCGTATTGTTAAAAAATAAATTTTCGATTTTGAGCGTAAGAAATCGGTATAAAATAAATTTAGAAGGACTGAGCTAGTGGTACGAGACGCGGATCAGGGCTTCTAAGTATAACAAATAAATAAACTTTACTGTAATTAGACAGCACTTTGATAGCAAATCGCAGACGTTTTATTTGAGTGTTTTTTCAAAAGACGATTTATAAAGGTAAAAAATAACGAAGTCTGAAGAAAAACTCGGATTATACAAACTTGAGAACCGCAAAAAAGGATCGACCAACTTATACGTCGAAGTGATGTTGACACATTTCGAGAAATATTGCAAGTGGCAAAAAGTTCGGTTATGCAAAGGAGAAAAAAATTGATACAAAAGTGCAAATCTGTCAAAATCTACCGAGGCCCTTAAAGAAGGTGGTTCAGGAGTAATAATTTTTGGTGATTTATAAGTTAAATTTTCGTTAACAAATCATTTAGGTGTATAAATTTAATTTAATCGAAAAAAATGAAAAGTAAAGATAAATTTAAATAAACCAATGAAAATATAGAAAAATTTATATGCTCACAGTAGAATCAACTCCTCCCAGAAAAAAAACCAAGAAAAACTAAATATTATATCTGAATAAACTATGGCCCATTTTCAAGCTAGCCGACAATTGCGTGCGAGAACTTGAAAAGCATTCTGAAAACTCCTGACATTGTCTGCGAGACTTGAAAACATGTTCTTAAACTTCCTGAAATACCGACACTTCATTGGTCAATCTGAACATGTTTTTAAAAAAATGTAATTTTCATTGTCGCGCCGACCGGAGAATCTTGGTCTGAAAATCTGGTTAATAACGCCTATCTTTTGCCTAGGAACGTTTGAAAAAAAACCCTATCTTTTGCCTACAACTATACGCCACACGCCAGGAAGGAATAAATTTATTCTTCAAATGCGTAGGTTTTTGCGTGGGTTCCAATTATACGCGTAAAACTATACGCTGCACCCCCCCTGTAATAAAGTATGGGTTGAAATCTATTCTGCAATTGTGTCTTTTGGGGCTTCTACCAGGGAGCGAGGACCAAAATGGAGCTTGGTTATGAATTTTATGGCATTTTCAAGTTTTTTTTCAATTAATTAGAAGTGAAGTTTATTAAAGTTTAGAGCAACCGTTCATCAAAACTTTATTTAATTTTTCTTTGCCAAATAACTTTTTCATATTTTATTTTATTCTAATCTTTTTTTCTGAAATGTCGCATAGAACTCTTTTTGCACCGCTATCCAGTGTTCTGATAGGGGATCGAAATCCCGCGTCCCGTTGGGTCGAGAATTTCAATAAATTCCATAAAAAAATGGGGTTTGGTCTTTTTGACATATATGCAGCGGTTTTAAAAAAAGTATTTTATTATTTAAAAAAAAATGGATTATTCGGGATCCCGGGTCGGGATCGGCATTAAAAAAAATACACTCGGGATCGGGATTTGAAAAAAATACGACTTGGGCCCGGGATTGAAAACTCATCCCGATTTAGAACACGCGCTAATATTCATTTAAACGGGAAGTTATCAGTTATTTTTTCTTACTTTTTGGCAAATATCAAAGAGAATCTTTTGCATAAAAACGTTCAGAGAAAGCTCCTGAGTTTGATATTATTAAATTTCATTACAGTCATCGCTCCCTAACTGGAACACAGCGCCCTAACTGGAACAATTTTTTGGGTCGGTTAATGTGTCCTAAACTGGAACAGTAAAAAAAGGTGCTATTTAAACTTATGGATATATTTTTGAAAGGTCCCAAAAAGCAGAATTGCAGAATTTGTTCCTTACGAACTTTTTTATTTGTTTTCAAAAAATGCTCCCGATTATTATGACGTTTGAAACATATTGAGCGGGTGCCATAAACCCAGCAGACTGAAGTCATTATAACTTACGAAACTGAAAATAATAAGTCAGTATATTGTTATGCTTATTAAGTAGCTGAACCGATATATAAATTGTTTCAGCTTGATAAAATTATTGTATTCATTTGTGAAAGATTTGAGTCGAGTTTTCATTTTTGAAACGAAAAAAATCAAACTATTATGAAAATTTCCGCATTTTTCGCCAAAATTTTTTTCATTTTTTATTACAATCTGTGGGTAAAAACGAAAAAATAGCCACTTAACTTTTTTCATGGATTCCTACATACTTTCTGACCGCTGTTTGAAAAATCATAAAATTTTTATTTTTTATCGACTTTTTTAGAAATATTATGAAAATTTTCCGCAAATCATGTCCAAAATTTTTAATTTGTTGATTTTCGAATTCCTAATAAAAAATCAGGTAGAATCACTTATTTAATTTTTTTTGTATCTATTAAATCTCCGTATGTCAACTAATGAGTTGGATTATCATTTCTAAACTATCGATGAAAATTTTAACACTTGGCTGTACACTCGATAAGTGCCATTTGGCACTAAATTTATAAAAAATTTATGCTAGCAAAAAATTCCCAATAAAATTGCGGGTGTAAAAGGCGCCATTTCTTCAGATAGTAAGAACATTTTTTAATATCAAAACGCAATTGAAGCCTTCAATTTGAAGGTCAATTTTTATCTCAAAAAAAGTTGTTTTTCTCTACTTTTGGCCATTTTTGACCATTTTTCATGGACAAAAACTTTGAAATTAAGGAAATTTTTTACTCTGCAGAATAAAAACAAGACTTTTTAGCGCATTACACCCGACAATGTCTGAAGTTTATCGATATTGTCTTCAAAGAAAATTATATAGTCTGGTTTAGTTGGAAATGGATATACAGTGAAAAGTGGTTATTAATATTTTCACAGATAATTAGTTATGTTAAGAAATTTAAAATATAAACGTTCCCAAGAATGAACACTTTTATTGCAGATAAAAAATAAATTTTTCACATTTTTTTTTCTTTCATATCGTTCTGAAAAAATGTACCAATCTGCAGGACTTATGGCACCCCCTTAAGGGTGTGGGTGTCGCAGATTTTGACAGTTTACGAAGCTATTTTTGGAAAAACTAGCAGAGCTGATATCCCAAAAACTTTTGCATCTTGAAGAACAACTCTTCACGGTGATTTGTAATTTCACAGTAATCTGATACAATCCCACATGCGCCTACACCTACGCTTTTAAAAAGCCTCCTAAAAACACTCAATACGCATTTTCTCCTTCAATTTTCACGATTTTTTATTATTTTTTTGTGTCAGGCTNATTTTCGAATTCCTAATAAAAAATCAGGTACTACCAACAGATTGTATTCCGCGACATGCGCACAGATTGCGTGGGCGGAGTCCCTATCTCACAATGGGCAAGTCGAGCCCCATTGGCTGAAATTTCCCCCCATGGCTGGGGTATACATTCTTTTGATAGTAGAATCACTAATTTAATTTTTTTGTATCTATTAAAAATCCGTATGTCAACTATTGAGTTGGTCGCGCGATTCTCATTTCTAAGCTATCGATGAAATTTTTAACACTCGGCTGTACACTCGATAAGTGCCATTTGGCACTAAACTTTCGGCGATATTGGCAAATTCGACGATATTGGGCCGGAGATATTGCCCCCCCCCGGTATTAAAACATTACGAAATTTTCCTTTCCCGAATCGTTTGTTCCACCGTGGAACTTCCACGAAATCACATTAACTGACATGAATTTTTCTGAAAATTTCTGTCAAATTGATTTTTTTTACATTTGAGTGCACAAATTTGTTTATGAAACAGATTCTCGAACACGTACTTTTGATACTAAATTGCCAAAATATAAGATTATGTGTCGACAAAATAACGTTATGAAAACCGTGTTCTTGAAAAGTACAAGTATTTTATTCTCTTTTTTTTCATTATTTATTACGCATAAAGATTCCTGACCGAAAAACTCGGCAGGAGAGTGTGGGAAAAAGTTTGGCCGATGGCGTCCAATCAGATTGATTTGTTGATCGAAACAGCCAATGAAGATTGAGTGCGCAGCTTCATTTCAATATTTGAATCCAAATCTCTTATTTTTACTTAGTTCCTGAAATTAGAGAAAAAAATAGATTTTTAGAGAAAAATTAAATTATTTTAAAATTTTTAAAGTTTATTTTTTAAAAATTAAATGCCATTAGTTTTATTATAAGAGAAATTTTACGACAGGTGAGCGGCTAAAAATTATATCATTTTGCAACACTCCCACTTTTATGTGTTGGTTTTTTGAGACATTAAATCATTTTGACGTTTCGGCTAAATAGCCATTTCAGTGAAGTGAACAAGAAACGATAGCTCAAGACTTCTAGTAAACTTCAGAAAAAAATCTAGACCAAAAACCCAGAGCATTTTACAAGTTGCGCCCGATCTTTCGCAAAATATTATGAAATTTACACACAATGTCAAAATTCACATTAATTCGCCCAATGTCGATTCGGACATTTCCCCTGGTGATATAACTTTTCAAGTTACGTGCCACTACAGAGCCGTCTTCCTGATAATTTCGACCATAGGCCGTATGTATTTTGACGCAAAGATAAAACAAAAATGCATAAAGAACGCGTAAAGTTAAATGCATGAACTTAATGAAATGTCCCGAAGAAATTAATTTTCATGTACAATGTAAAACATATTCTACAAAAAACACCAGAGCATTTTCTGCAAGTTTTTGCATTTTTCTTATCGCGAAATAGGGTGACCTTTCAATGGTTTTTTCTCAAATTCGTGCAGTTTTTTTGATTAATTTTCGTACCCCAATCAAATTTTAAAACTATGGTTCGTTTTTGAAAGCCTCCAACTAGTCGGTGATATGATATCGAAACTGTTACGTCCGGTTTTTAACCTACATAGCCTGATTTCCGTTACTGTTAATTTTTGATGTTTTTTCGAGGAACTGATATTTTCTGGTAAATAAGTGGCACAAGCTTAAAAATTGCCGAAGTATCTCACCGGTTACTTTACTTTTTTTTAAATTTTCAGTAAACCAGGAACTTAAAATTCCAAAAAACTTAATCAACAATTTCTAGGGAATGAAATGTGGAGCAGATGACGAAGTTCGATCAAACACGTCATCTACTTCAGATCTAGACTGCGAGATAAAATGTCCAATATGCAGAACGCCAAGAAATTCAATCCACGCGCTTAAATATCATCTCAAAACATTACACAAAAAGAAACATAAAAAAGGTAATTTGAACATAAAAAATAAATAAATTATTTCTGTACAGTTTCCCTATCATTTTTATCTAAACTTCATATTTTTGAGGGTTTACTATTATTTTTAAATTGTTAGTTAACCCCCACCTGCAAATCTGTGTTTTAAAACCAGCAGAACCAAAAATATTTGGAAAGTATCATTTTGAGCCGGCGGAATATCGAACAGACTTCCGAAGTTCCCTATTTTTAATTTCAAGAATTTTGGTATTATCAATTTTTACCAATGGCACCACCTGGTGGTGTAATTGCCGGTCAAAATTTGAATTCACGATTTGAGAAGGTTCACATCGCGCGAAGAATTTCATTTACAGTAGTACAAATTGTCGCTCATGAAATTCTCTCTAAAGATAGACAAATGAAAAGTTTCCGGAAGATAAGAACTGAATCAAATACTTAAAATAAACATTTTTCAGCCTACGAGCATTTTCAATGGTTAAATTTACCTTCAAATTACTAAATTTTTTCTCCAAACTTATCTAACAATATTTATTCTGTTTTAACCGAAAATTCGTTGCGGTCACGCTCTTGCGGTTTTAAAATTAGAAAAAAATCCATATTTATCTCCTTTTTGTCAAGTTGGAAATACTAGTGGTGTTAAAACACTCATTTGCAGGTGGGTAATATAACATTTCAAACAGGTGGGGGTTAAAGCAAATAAATCTTAATAAATTATCAATAAACCCACCTAACAAAACTCCAAAAGATGACAAGGTTGAAATTTGACACTCTTGTTGACCGCGTTAGTGTCAAATTTCAACCGTGTAATTTTTCGCGGTTGTTGTTAGGTTGTTTAATTCATTTTTTATTGAGGATATCAGGAAATGTTGGATTGCCTTCAACTAACAATTTAAGACGTTACTTCGCAAACCGTATTTTTTGGGTTGTATGTGACCGGCATTTTAAATTTTCTGCAAATATTTATTTATTTTTTAGATATTGATGATCTTGTCCAGTTGGGCAAAGATGAGCTTGAAAAAAAGCGTCCCCGCCTAGACGATAGTAAAAAGTCTCCAAGTGCCTCTACCCTAACCCGTATTCAAGCACCTATCATTCCAGCGACATTAGTCGAAGACGATTCGCACTTCTTGCTTTCACGTAGCCTTGAGGTCAAAGACGAACATCCAGAGGTCAAGGTCGAAATCAAACAAGAATCCAATGGCCACACGCATCTAAAGGAAGAGGGTACTATAGAGGATGAAATGTTTGATGGGAATTCGGACTTGTCTGATAGACCCAAAATTATTAAAATCACAGACCTTCATGTAGCAGCGTAAAATGTGAAAGGGCTTAACCTCCTGACCGATAATTTCTGTATTTTAAAATTTACTGTTCAAACCCAATTGTATCCAAAAATATTAATTTCAAAAATAAGATTCGAGTTTTATTAAAATAATAAAATCTATTTCAAATTATTACGAAAAAATTCGATTGATTTTAACAATTGAAAATGTCATATTTTGTCTATTCTTAGCAAGTTTCCTGTATCACAAGTTATGTTATTACGGGTGTATTTTATGTTTCAAAGCAATTTAACGACGGCGGAAAAAAAATCAGCGAAATGTCGTTTCTAGAATAAATTAATATAAGGGAAACCGAAAATTTCAACGCATTTGTTGGTATCCCTCATGTCGACTTATCTATTAGAACGATTAGTAAGGACCGCGTTTTTAACCCCAGCCCAATAAAAGTAACTTTTATTCTGTGAGTGAATTTTTATTGATAAATTTTCGAAAGTGATAAAATGTTTAGTAACGATGGTCTACGAAATAACTTTTTATATTTAAAATTAACATGAATTTTTAAAAGTTTACATAGTTCGGGTAGTTTTTGAAGTGTATAATTTTTAACCTTCACAAAAAGTTCGTCTTAAAAAAGGATATGATTATTTACACTGGCTTTAGGTCTGGGATTTGAAAATTTTTCTTCCAAAAATTATAACTTTCGATATAAATTTGTCTAATGACAAAATGTTTTAGTACCAGAGAAAATATTTTAATAATTTTTTAGTGGAGAAAGACACAAATGCAAACCAAGTTCGAATATTAAAATTTTGGAGAAAAAATTTTCAAGACCTAAAACTGCCTAAAAGATCTAGAACTACTTTTTCATACTGCTATTTTTGTACATTTTGTCATATGCTTTTTTTAAGTAAAACTAATATTTTTTGTTGAGCTTTCGATTTATTACAATCATTTTCGAAACAAGGTTTTTTAACAGTAAAATTATTTTCGCAAGATTTGCATCTGAGTAATTTAGCAATAGTGGGGCTCGAAATTGGCTAGAAATATTAGTTTTACTAAAAAAAAGCATATAATATATCTCAAAAAAGAATGAACATTTTGTCATATGTTTTGAACGCCAAATAATTTCAACGGAAAAATCAACGAAATTCGTCTTTTACTTGAAAAGGTAGTCTATTTTTTCCGTAACCCTTCGAAAAGCTATTTGTGTGTCAATGTGGGCAAAGATTCGATGACGAGATGACTCTAGCTGTTCATTGTAATCTAGTTACTCACAAATTTCGAGAACATTATGTCCGTGGTACCAAACCTACCTCTTCACTCCAACCAGACCAAAGACGAAATATTCTAGTTCAAACCCTTCCTGTAAGTAACAGAATTTTGTGTCAAAAATACCTTTTATTTTTTGTGCAGAAAAATATTCGGCAATAAAACGTCAAAAATAATTAATTTTAAATTGCCGGTGGAAAATAAAGTTTTGTCAAAAATTCATATTCAGGATTAATGGGGTCTAATTTCAATCAAACTTACTCAAAATATTTTAAACGAATTTCTGGTAATTTTTGTCTTAAATGTATTAATATTTGGTTTCTAATAAAACGATATCAGGGTAAACGTAATTGACCCGTCAAATTTTAAAAATTACCACAACTGCCACTAGAGAGCATTTTTTAAATTTCACAATTTTCAACGAAATTTGGTAATAGGGTAAATAAATATCAGGGAAACCGAAAATGACCTCTAAATTTTCAACGAAATTTGATTTCTAGGGTGAATCTTAGGCAATTATCCTGTTCGACATGATTATTTACTGAGGTAGCTTTTTTTTAACTCCGCCCACCCTACTCAGTCATTTTTCTCGAAGACCATACCAGATATCACCAAACGGTTCACCAATTATCAAATGGTGAAAACGCAAAAATCGAATTTTGAGCCCAATAAATTATTGGCAATAATCATGGTCGACATAATTTTTTAATATATTTTTTCAGAAATTTAAAATTTTAATTTTTGCCCGGAGGAAGCTATTATGACAATTTATAATAAGAAAATGGTGAGAACTCAAAAATTTGTATGATATTTTGCCCCAAAATCTACATTTCTGTAATTTTATGTTAACAATTTACCATTTTCTTGCACCCATTTGACCCTTTTATTTAAGATTTATTGCTATGCGTGTCCTCGAGTATCAAAACATGAAGACCTATCTGAATTTACGCTCCATGTTATTGAGAAACATTTGAATCAAAAGCAAACACCGTCGAAAACCGACAAGAAAACGGTAAAAAATTCGCCAAAAAAGGTTTTTTAGGGTGTATAGACATTTTAAAAATAGGCTAGTTTGCTATAATTGTCATAAAATTGACAGTTAACTTGCTAAAAAAATAATATATGGGTGGCTCAGAATGTCTTTAGATAAACATAATTATTACAGGGAAGTGCTTTTAAGGGGGTGTGGGACTCTGATTTGACATATTCTCGGTGATATATACAAAATACTAAGAGCTTTTTTTATTTTGGCTTTAGCACCACATGTGGTCAAAATTGACCGATGGTTTATAATTCTGTCTCCAGAAAACCGATAAATGCTCATATTTTTGCTGTACTAAATCATAAAAATATTACTTCGACAAAGTACGTTTTTTGCGATTTAGCGCCACCTAGGTAAAAATCCAAAATTCGGATCCCGAAGATCGATTTATATTTTAAAATATGATCATTTGAGAAAAATCATACTATATGAGTCAAATCAAGTGTCACAAGAAAAAGTGGTCTATACGATTCAAAGAGTTTCAGCTCGCTAATGAGTCATTTACGAATATCATTTCATAATCTTGAAAGCCTTAGAATTTAATTATCTGTCGTTTGACACTTGTCTCAAGAAAATCTGATTATATTTATCAGATTGAACTCTGTAGACAATTGAACGGACTACTTTTTTCTGTGACACTTGATTTGACGCATATAGTACAAATTGATTCATAGACGAAAATAACTAGCAAATATTTTTGTCTTTTCCATAAGAGCGTAAGAAGTGTACATTTCAAGTGTATTTTTCAGAATTGCGCGTCAATGTCAGAGGCCGATCTCCGCCGTGCATTATGTCGATTTCCTCCGACAATGATGGATTCAACCCGACGATTTTGCCGCCAGTGCTCAAAAGAAATGAAAAAAATGACAGATTTTCGTAATCATATTCTAAAACATGCGGATATACCACAATTTCGGTGCAGATTTTGTACAACTGATAGTAATAAGTTTACTGCCCAGAGAAGAGAACAAATGTTTACGGTATGTATAAAAAGAGAAAGCAAAGACTTTCTAGGAATAAAAAGCGAACTATTTTTTATTAACATTAAACTTGTTTTTTAATTTTTCAAATTGAATTCGTTTTTTTAATAACGCCATTACCAATAAGAAACCGGTTTCGTCTGAAAAAAAAGGGTATTTTTGCAATTTTTGTTTTTTGGGTGACCCCAGTGGGGTCATATAACATAATCTTAGTTTTTGGGATTTGGAATCAGCGTAGAATTATTGTTCTTATCATGTGTATCGTAATTTTACTCCACTGGTATCAGTTTACGGACAAAACTGGTAATCGGAATGTAGAAATAGCACCGGAAAGATTCGTCTAGAAATACAAATAAATCTATTCGTAGACACCATACATTTTTAAAGATTTTTTGTTTATATTTCGAAAATTAATGATACATGTAATTTAATTAATGATATATTACATGTAATAAAGTTAGTGATACACATATTTTAATTTAGAACTTTTTTGCATTCTTAATTAGTGACTAAAAATAAATTTTAGCATATTCGAAGTAAACATGAAAAAGTGATAACCAATGGCGAAACGGAAAAAAGCATTCTAGAAAGTTGTCGAATCGACCCAAAAGTGCTGTGGCTAACCTATGGTATTAACTTTAACTAGTTAATAGGTGTTTACCTGGTGTTAAACGTGTAACCGTAATAAAGCTGTTTCAGAGGTTAATTATGAAAACCTCAGCCGTCCTAAGGACCGCTCTAGCGACCTCAAAAAGACAATTTAGGCTACTCTTAACTTTTGTAATAGTATTATTTTTTATATCTTTGAAAGACCTTAAAAACAGAGATTATAATCATTCTCATCGTTTACTGAAGATACGCTAGTTTTAAGCATAGGGCTGCCCGTATGGAAATATCCCGATCCAGCGACGGATTTTTGTTTCGATACAATTTTTAACTAGAATTCGCTGATATTGATTGACCGTTTCAAAATCACTAAACTTTGAGCATTAACAATTCTTATCTTACATTGAGGGAGATGGGCGTCGCAATCTAGGTTCAGAATATGAAAGTTGGTAAAAATACACTAATTTAAGGGGGTTGTATCGACTGGCTATATGATATAGCCTATATCTGTCAAACTAAAAGTGATAGAGAGCTTATATTGGGAAACGGTTTTTTGAATCCGATAGCTAAGAAAATTTTAGCCGAAGAGAAATTTTGTCGATTTTTGACCCCTACCAGTTGACCGGTAATTACCGAAAAACACCGGTAAATTCAGTTTATAGAGAACTACCCATAGTAAACAGTTTAAAATGTGGTTGTGGGCGTAAATTTTCAAGAAAATTTTTTTGTCTTTTTTTATTTTGACACCAGACACCACCTGGTGGAGTAAACACGAAATTTTTTATCTCGACACGGTATTTAATCGTGAACCTAAAAAATATAACTAATACCGGGTATTTTTCAAGAAAAAATTTTGGCACATATTTATTTCGACAGCCAGACACCACCTGGTGGAGTAAACACGAAATATTTTTTATCTCGACACTGGTATTTATCTGAACCCTAAAAATATACTATCTCGGGTTTATTTTCCAGGAAAATTTGGCATATTTATTTGACCGCAGACACGCACCGGTGGAGTAAACAGCGATCATTTTGTTATCTCGACACTGGTATGCTAGTACCTAAAATTAATTTTTCGGGTTACTTTCAAGAGAAAAATTTTGGCAATAGTTACTTGTTGAAACAACCATAGCACCACCTGTGTGAAGAAACACTATAACTTTTATATCTCGACACTTGGTAATGTATGTGGACCTAAAAATACAAATGCACGGGTAACCTTGTGAAGAAGAATAATTCTGTGGTGGTCCTGGTGGTCGAAAATAACATATTGCCAAAATTTTTCTCTTAAAAGTAACCGCGGATAAGTACGATATTTAGGGTTCACATTAGATACAGTGATAGAAGATAAAAAGTTTCGTGTTTTATACTCACCAGTGGTGTCTGGTGTCGAAATAAATATTGACAAATTTTTTCTCTGAAATAACCCGGATTAGTAATATTTTTAGGTTGAGATAAATACCAGTGGTCGAGATAAAAAAATTTCGTTTTACCACACCGAGGTGGGTGCACATTGGTGTCAAAAGACAAAAATTTCTTGAAAATTTACCACCGCCACAACCTTTTAAACTGTTTACTATGAGTAGTCTCATAAACTGAAACTTTACCGGTGGTTTTTGTGATTCGCGGTGAACTGGTCAGGGGTCAAAAATGACAAAATTTCTCTCGGCTAGAAAATTTTCTTAGACATATCGGTTGCAAAAAACGCGTTTCCCGATATCTCTTCACGTTTGGTCTATAGAGGGGGGGTCTGCTTTAAAAAAAGCTAACCTCAGTTATATAGATGAAAAATTTGAAAAAAAATCCCAAAAATTTGAGAAATGTTTTATAAGTGTTGAATATGAGAAAATGTTTTGCTCTCTAGCGCTTGACCGGTTCATTATTTGCCATAGTTTATAATGACATTTCCAGAAACTTTATACTCAGAAATCGTTTGGTGCTATTTAGAACTGGATGCGATGAAATGTATGAAAAAAATAAATTTTCAAACTATGAAACACCGAGTTAAGAAATGGCCATCAACATGATAACGAAGCAATTGTTTGCGTAAGGTCGGTCCAGTATTTTCTAGAACTGCGACTTAATTTGCGACGTCCACTCACTTAACTCTCACTTGCAATTTTCCATTACCTGATACCGAAAATTCATAAATCAGAAGAACGTTCTGGGTTATGTTCACATAAGACATCCCTATAAAATGTTGTTTTTTTGTGTTTCGAAACAGAAAGGGGAGGTGGGTCAGATAATAGTTTATTTAAAAATATATGCAAAAATCGGCTCTGTGTTAATAAATTAGCGTTTATTAAAACTAGCGTATCTTAATATTACGCTTACGCTGCAGATATAAAAAAAGCTTATTATTTGGTGCTCAACAGATCTGCAAAAATAGTTTTTTTCCCAATAAACATAACCACGAAACATTAAGAATATCTGGTAACCATAAATTTTAGAAATTTTTTGAAAAAATATTCTATTCAGCCTTTTAGTTTTCAGTAAAAACACAAAAAAAAATAATAAAAAATTTTAGCAAAAATTTATTTACTACAAAAATAAAGTCGGATAAGATTTTTGGTGTCAAATTTCAGCAAAAAAAAATACGGTAAATGTTTTCGATAAAAAAATAAATTTCACATCGATTTTAATTATGATTTTAACAAGATTATTAAAGACAAATTTAAATTTTTCCCACATTATTTTTGTAGTAAATGAAATATTGTTTCATTTTTGTTAAATTAAAACAACTATTTTTGTAATTTACTGGTAAACCCAACTGTGCTCATAGAGAGCCGTTTACCGGTTGAATATTCAATAAATCGAATATTTGTTCTTCAAATAGCAAAAGCTGACCTGGTTCAACCAGTCAAGCGTATTGCAAAAATGTAATCATGATTAAATGGCATCGAAATTCTCGGAAAAAAGAACATAAATTCATAAACAAGGTTTCGATTTTAGGATTTTTTATTGAGCCATCTTCTGGTATTACATTTAAAGGTTACCGCTCAGCCCAATCCATACTTTACATGAACTTATGAAAATGGTGTCCTTTAAACTCTAGGGTTTCCAGGAAAATTGTATTTTTTAATGTTTTATGATGCGATTTATTTTATTTCAAATCAATTTTTTATTAACTTATTATCATCCTAAAATTGAAAGTTTTGACTATTTCAATATTCTGGCTTTTTAGGCTGGGGTTGTAACGACAAAATTGAAACAAAAATAAGATGACACTTTTCAAGTGTTATAAGAAAACGGGATGCAAAAGTGTTCATTCGTAAATGTATTTAAAAATATATACAATTTGTTATTAATTGAATAGGGCAAAATCTCAGACTGTACAAAAGTTCATTAAACCTTGTTTTATTGTAAAAAATTCAATAGGTTGATTGGCTGTTTTGATTAAGCAAGGATCTGTAAAAAAACATTAAACAGTTTATCACATCCAGTTTTCTTATGGGCCACAGAATTGCCATGTTTGTCTTTTAATGTGATAATTTGTCTTATACTCTTTACGTAAAATTCCATGAAATATTTGTCTACTATGATCGCTAAGCATCAGTTATTTTCAAAATAATAAGGAAAAATCTTCACTTAATTAAAGAGATCATAATAGATATTAATTGATCATGGTCAAAATTTATCCTTTTTTAATGCTTAATTCTTTATTTTACGCAAGTGTAAAAATCCCTTCAATTGTTAAATCATGAGGATTAAATGTTGAAAATGGCTGAGGAGCAACGATTTTGTTTCTGAAAATGGGACTCTGAATTCTATACTTTCCGTTATTAAAACAAACAGAAAACTAACAGTTTTTGATTTTATGCCACTAATAAGTAAAATAGACAACTTTAAATCGATTTTTCTTTTAATTTGTCTTTTTTTGCTCCATGAAGCTTGATTTTTTGAAAAAAAATACTTCTCCTCAAATCAGACCAAAGCCACATTTCCAACATATAATCAGTTAATTCCTAAGTTTATCTTATTTATACCTCATATTTATTTTTCCGGTTATTATAGATGAGAAAATTCAGTATATCCTGACTTTTTCGCCTTTTTCTAATCAGGATTGTTTTTTTGTTGAAGATTTAAGTTTATCCTATCTATCCAGCATTTAAGCCTCGTTTTAGGTCATTTATGAAGTTAAATTCCAGAGTGAAAAAAAAACTAACCCAACTCGATAAATTTTCTTAATTATTTTAGGTGTCAAATATGATAAATCCACTAACAAGCTCTTTTTGATAACTTCGATAACCATTTTTCATGGTGTTTTCCGATGTTTCAAAATTATTCAAGCCACTTTTGTCCAACTTTTCCAAAATAAAAAATTGACAAAGACATTTTCGAATTCCTCAATTTTCAAAAATTAATTGATCAGAAATCAAACCCGCTGATTTTTCTTCAACTTTTATTTTTGTCTTTTTGAGAACTTCATCAATCAAATCACAATTAAATATTTTCAACTTTTGCATTTTACTTATCAGATACCGTCTACGTTTGATCAGGGTTTACACATTTTTTTGTCAATTTTTCGTATTTTTAATATTTGTCTTTTATCGATTTCTCAAGCAAAAGTTAACCCATCTTATAATCACACAGACTTTTTCATTATATTGAAGAGAAGACTTTGTCGAAGTATTTTTCTTCATTTTTTTTCTTTGTTTTCAAACTTTATATATTAAAAACTTGTTCATAAATCCGTTTTTAAAATCAAGAGTTGGCAGTTAATCGTCAAAAAATTATAATGAAAGTTTTCCAGTTTATTTTCTTCAAGTGTATTTTCTTGAAAAATGATGACAAGCAAAATATTAGAGTTTGTGTCAAATTTAAATACAAATTCGTTTCAAATTTTCCGTACTGAAATAGTTTTGGAGCGAAGTTAGTTTTTTAATGGCAGTTGGCCGTCTCATGATGATTACGAGAAAACCATAGGCTGTTTCGAAAAGTTTTTTGTATTCAACTTACAACTTTAATAACACAATGGAGTAATGCAATGTGTTTGACTGCGTTTAAAAAAACCTAAAGTTAATTATTATGACTTGATAATTTTTATATAAAAATGTCAAATTTAACTTGTCTTTTTCAAGTAAAATTTTCTTGGAACAATCAGAATTAATTTTCATTTTTGGGGACACTGAAAAAAGACGTCCTGAATTCGAATTGAAATTTAACATGAAAATCGTATATACCAAAATCGTATACGAATCATATAAATAATTGTATTTTCTACTGAAAAATTTTCATTTTTTCTTGCTATTAGATGTCAACCAAAAATATCTCCCCGTTTCTATATACCCAATTCCCTACCCTGATTTCCTGCTGAGCCAATTTCTCTTTCAATTTTTTATCGTTTTGTATTCACCAAAAGGGCCCTATCTATTTCCTGGAGAATTCTGTCATTTCAGAGTATAGGACCTATGCCATGCAGCTCCAGAATAAGATAAATCTAAAGATCTCTGTACCTTTGCCCTCAACCAAATGAAACAGCAAATCTAGATTTTTTAATTTATCAATGTTTTTTAGAATGTTGAGTCGAGCTAGTTTTCAAATCAGAAGAGCAGCCTCGAGCGAGTTCACGCTTGAAAAATTAACTGGTGCAGATGCGGGAATCGCAATCATGAGCTTTAATAGGCCAAAAGCAATGAACTCATTCTCAAGAAGTATGGTCAATGCCACAAAAGAAGCCATCATGGAATGCAAGGTAAACGTAATTGATTAATAAATAGGATAGTTAATAGGCTATATTTCTCTAACGTTGATTTTTCTAGAGTTTTATTCATTTTTTGCGGACGATATTAGCGGGGATAGATCAGACAAACAATTTTGCGTACATGTGTATAAAAATTATTTATAAATTGTATTTATTTTTCGAATTGGAAAATACATAAAAGTTGGAAAAATATCTTTAAAATTTGTTCATTCAATTTATGGTTAAAACATGCCGGAAATTTTTTTTTCTTCATCTTATTGGAAATTTTAATTTTATTTTAATTATAATACCCGGAACTCAATACCAAACAAAATCTAAAATTCGAGAATGTCCGAAAAATTTGAATTTTTCTGAAATATAATCGATTTACTATAGTAAGATATCTTAAAATCACATATTTCCAACCACGTCAGATAAGAAATTTATAAAATGAATGAAGCTTCAATTATTCTCAAAAAAATATCTGGGCTTTAAAATAAGTTGAATTATTACTAAATTATTACACAAATGTGGAATGTAGAGAGAATTAATTTTATTTTTGAAATTTATCAAGTGCCGCACTTGTCTGAGTACAAGGTTGTTCAGAAATGCTGATTACACCGGTTAAAGACATTTAATTCCCCTTTAAAATATTCTATTATTACGAAATTCAATAAATACATTAACCAAATAATAAGAAAATGAATATTCATGAACATTCATTTCTTAACCACTCATATCCAGACAATTTGAAGAATACCACAAATAAATATAAAACTGCTTACTTCTGATTAAAAATATGCTAAATAATTAATTATATTTTGTAGTTCGATCCTAATTTACGATGTGTTATTGTCCGATCTTTGGTGCCTAGAGCATTTTGTACTGGAGCCGATTTAAAAGAAAGAGCTACAATGACACCAGAAGAAGTTGGCCCCTTTGTTTCTGGTCTCAGACAAATGGTGCGAGATTTTTATGAATTACCAGTTCCAACTATTGCAGCCATAGACGGGTTTGCCCTTGGAGGAGGTCTCGAATTTGCTATGAGTGCAGATATGAGGTAAAAACTAAAGCCACACTTTCATAAAGGGGTTAGGAATATTATCAGATTTTGTTCATGCAACCTAGTAGACATTGCTGCTGCTGGTTCGCGCGTTTCCATGTTATTTATAGGGGCGCAAGATAGAAACAACAGATACATGTGATTTTGTTAAAGGACACCTCCTATAAGAGTAGGGCCACGTCAGCTGGATTTCTCGATTTTCAAGTTACGTTTCAGCAGCTTGATTATTTTGGTTATTATGTACGACCTAATGAAGAAGAATATGACCATTAAAAATTTCTAAGACCGTCACTAGGTGCCAAAACACTGTTTCAAAAATAGAAAGTGGAAATTTTGGTGAAAGTATGCCATTCCGCCAATAGATATGAAACTATTTTAACAGACGCACAAATAAAATTCTGATCAAGAATGACAATTTTTTTGAGTTTGGGCGTGCTCACTGGCTCCGACATTTTTTTCAAAAAAAACTGAAATTAATTGATAAATTTGCTGATGCAGGATTAAATTCTGGTTAACTGACATGCGGGCAAGATTCTGCTACAGCAGCCATTGATAATTATTATTTCATAGTAATAAAACTCTGAAAAACATCACGAAATTTCCGAAAAAAAGAAAAGTCGTCTTTAAATTTCCGAAAAAATAATTGAATAGCATAAACTTCGTTCGTGTTTTTTACATACCTAGAATACGGCTCAAGTCTAAATGCGAAATATGGCACTCTCGTCAGTTTCCTTAAATTTAAGGTGCTATAGAATATACTTTTTATTTTTCGTTGCGCTGTGCTGAGTCTCGGAATTTTTTGATTTCCGGTATTTTATCCCGGTTTTCGACCAAGAATTTATAGGTTCTGATAACCGCTCTGATTACGAATGTTTTCAATGAAACTTACAGGAAAGTCCTGTAAAATATAATATGAATGTTTGAAAAAAAATTAATCTGACACTGTTGAGTATTGGTTCATCATAATGATATTTGCTATATATTGATTAGTATGAGTGATAATTCGCACCAAAAATGGGCTTGGACTATCGAGAAATGCAATACTCTACAAAATGAATAGAATCCACACTGAGGAGGGTCATATAACTATTGGTGATATGTTTTAAGTTGGATGAGTGATAATGGCCATAAACATGGCTCATATGTTTGGTGAAGTTTGAACCTCCAGGAATCAATAAAATTATCTAAAATGAACATATGACTATATTTTGTATAATTATAATCGATTTTTAATCTTATTTAAAAAGAAATTAAGTAACTTATAGATAAGAGAACCGTCATGCTGGAATTTCTTCGAGTTTCCAGTTGGCCATAGCATAAAATTTCACGCGTTAAATTAGTTGAAAAATTGTAACTTATTGAGAAAATAGATTTATGAAATCTGCCTCAAAGTCCTGTAATCATGTTCTCGCGGACGGAATGAAAAAAAAAGTTGAATAAAATATCTTACTGTTACTTGCATAGTCATCAAATAAATGAATTCGTGATTTATAGCAATAATTTACAACATTGTTGGAAAACAATTACAATTTTGCGAAAGTTTTTAATTTTCAATGTGTTTCTCAACATATTTTTTAAAAAATTTTTGCTTAATTTTTATGAGTTTTGAAAATTATTTATATTTGAAATTTATTACTTTGAAAGAACTTATAATTTTGAATTCAATTTAATGAAACAATTAGTTATTAGTTAAAAAAGTTTAAATTGATTTTGGATATTTTTTCTTTTGAAATAAATTATACTCTTTTTAATTTAAATTTGTTACATGAGATCATGATAGATTAGTAAATTTTGGGCTTGACACACACTTTTGAGATAATTTATCAAAATTTTGATTCATATTTTGGGTTTAATTTGATCTCATTATTTGGACGAATATTCGCGTATCCGGATTTCCTATTTTTTTATCCTATCTAAAGTTTGGCTTGAAAAAAGTCAAGCCTAACAAATTTTTGTGCCTGTCAAGACGAAATCGAAAGAAATTATAGTGAACTTATTAAAGTAATTTGCTGAATGAGTCAGAAAAACATGTGATCGTTCTTGTTCGGTATTGGATTTCAAATTTAAAAAAATGTGTTCATGTTCGTGACTCAAATTGACAAAATGTGTTATGTATCGATTTTTAGAATGATTGGCCAGACAGAATAATGTGTTTCGGATGACGACCCTATTTTAAACCAGGGTTTACGTAAAAAAAACGAACTTTTTATTTTTTATGGCTATATCAACCGAAAGCTGTTGATTAATTTTTTTTATTTCCTCTAGATTAGTCTACCTGCCGCCGTATCGCACCCTAAATATGACCCCTAATCGGTTTCATATTTCATTTTTGACATTTTTAATTAATTCCCGGAGGTCAAACTGTACAGATGCCCATGTTTTGTCGATTTCATCCATACAATCCAATATACAAAATCAGTAATATGACACCCTCAACAGGTGTCAGATTTCATTTTTGACATTTTTTCAATCTTGATTTTTTGGAGCCTTCCTGTAAGTTTCATGAAACGTTAGAGCGTTTTATGCTAAAATTTTGATAATTGTGCTTCTCTAGCGGCACTTGTGGTCATTTTTGAAATTTTAAAAGGTCATTTTCGTTTCCCTGATATCGATTTACCCTAGAAAGAAAATTCGTTGAAAATTGTTGGCTTTGAAAAATGCTAAACTTTTGAATAAGTTGCTCTCTAGCGGCACTTGGTGGTCATTTTTGAAATTTAAAAGGTCATTTTCGGTTTCCCTGTATACGATTTACCCTAGAAACGAATATCGTTGAAAATGTTTACGCTTTGAAAAAATGCTAAAATTTTGATAGTTTGCTCTCTAGCGGCACTTGTGGTCATTTTTAATTTTAAAACACATTTTCGTTTCCTGATATCGATTAACCCTAGAAACAAAATTTCGATGAAAATTGTTGGCTTTGAAAAAGCTAAAATTTTGATAAGTTGCTTTCTAGGCGGCACTTGTGGTCATTTTTGAAATTTTAAAAGGTCATTTGGTTTCCCCTGATATCGATTTACCCTACTGAAACAAAATTCGCGTTGAAAATTGTTGCGCTTTGAAAAATGCTTAAATTTTTTGATAAGTTGCTCTCTAGGCGCACTTGTGGTCATTTTTGAAAATTTTAAAGGTCATTTTCGGTTTCCCTGATATTGATTTACCCTAGATCGAAAAAATGTTGAATTGGGTATCTTTTAAAAAATACGAGTCCCCAGCTGACGGTCCCTATCTATAAGGAAAATTTGGGAAAAATAATCAAAAAGGTACTTACTCAATACTCAAAAAAGTATATTTTCAAAAATTTCTATAAAACACCTCTTTTTCGTAAATTTTTTGGGTGAAGAGCAAAAAAAAGGTCTTCACTTTTTTTTGGGAAAAAATTATCGCTTTTTTAAAAAAATGACCAAAATAGCTTAGGACAGATTGCTAAGGACAATTTGGGAAAATCTCACCTGTCCTTATAGACAAAAATCACAGTAGTTGTTAATAGTTATTAGCCTTTCGGGGGGTATTGACTAAGAAAAAAGCACCGTCTTCCATGTTAAGCATATAAAATCCCATTTATTGACTTTTCAGAACCAAGACCGCTGTCGCAAAAAATGCTAAATTTCTAAAAAAATTCGAAAATTTGTGAAAAACAATTTTTGTCATTTAAAAAAGAAAAATAGAAGAAAATCTGAATATTTTCTAAAAAATTTTCCCCAGTTATCTTTGTCAGCTATATCAATTCATCAGGGGGAAACAAAAAAAGTACATTTTCTAAGCTTCTGGTATAATTACCGGTGAAAATACGAAGTTTTTTCCTCTTCAAACGAATTATGTCCAAGATTTTTTAGTTTTTCTCTGATTTTGATGGTTCAATAGATGGAAATTTGAAATCGTATTTATTTTAGTTTTTAGAACTTGTGCTACCACTGCAAAAATTGGATTGACTGAAACAAAACTTGCTATCATCCCAGGTGGTGGAGGCACTCAAACCATTTCTCGATTAGTCGGGGTTGCAAAAGCTAAGGAACTTGTTTTTACAGGTAGAATGATTCAAGGAGGAGAAGCCGAGCGAATTGGGTTGGTGAACAAATCAGGTACGTTTACAAAAACATGTTTCTGTGAAGATAATTTAACGAGTATGCCATGAAAACCTTTTTTGCTCATCCGGACATGTCTGTATGACCTGTTTGCGCAAACACCGGTTATATTCGATTTTGCTAAATACCGAGATAAATTCAAAAATTTTCATGTGCCATTTTTAATCTCTCGGGATTCATTTTCGAGGAATTACTGCGAATGCAATAATCTCTATCTGCAATTAAAAACAATAATATCCAAGTCTACGCGGAAAAGACTACTGCTAGCGCTGATTGGCAGAGAAACTTTATTTTAAGATATCCCTGGATACTTAGAATTTTTAATAGGATTTCCCAAACAACAATTAATTTACACCCACAACCCCCTTAAAAACTTCCAAAATTCTGCTTCGATCTATTTCGTGGTATTTGGAGTCTAACGGCTTAAATTTGCTAGAGAAGTATTCATTTTGTGAAATTTGCTTCATATCGATTAAGACCTGAAAATATGCATGAATGAAGTAACTTTTTTAAAAGACAATTTCTGGCGTTATTTTTGACACCATATCCCAAAAATGTAAACTGCCTCCTATGATCGGTGTTTTCCTAGACCTTCATCATAATTAATTTAACCCCAAAACGAGTAGTTTCGTATTTTGACCCAACAAATGTCAAATTACAATATTTTGGATCAATTTTGACAAAGAATCTCAAAAAAATCAATTTACTCACATAGTGAATATCAAATTAATTAAGTCGAACAAAACGAAGATGGAAACGCTGCTTATCTTGCGGCTCTAGAATTAGCCCGTGAAATTTGTCCCCAAGGCCCGATCGCCCTCCGAATGGCTAAACAGGCACTAAATTATGGCTCAGAAGTTGACCTTTCATCTGCTTTGGCAATTGAACAAATGTGTTATGCTCAAGTTATTCCTACTAAAGATAGATTGGAAGGATTACAAGCGTTTAAAGAAAAAAGAAAGCCAGTTTATAAAGGCGAATAAATGATTTTTGTTGCCAAATTTACCAAAAGGTAGTTTTTTTATAGGTGCAACAGATTTCACTCTTCACCACAGACGAACCGTATGAGATATCACAAAACGGTTTTTTGCATTCAACTAGAAACTAAAAAAGCCCAAATTTTTTCTTCAATTTTCGATTTTTTTTTCAAAATTCGAGATCTTCAATGACCGGAAATAACCCAATATGGTATCATACGAAACTAGAAGAAATTCTAAGACTAATGACTGAAAAATAAAATTCCAAAAATTAAGTTTTTCTAAGATTTTTGATATGACAAAGTGGTAAAAAGTGAAATCTGTCGCACCTATTAAAAAAAACCTTATAAGTTAAGCAGGTTGGAAACGTCAAACGAGTTAACCTAACTAAAGTATCTATTTTTCATTAAAAGTTTAAATTATTTTAAAAATAATGTTGACCAAGATTGTCGACAAATGAGCAAAATCTACGTATTTGTTCTAAAAGCCGGACAAAATAGGAAATTTTCAAAGACCATAAAAATATAGTGGACAAAATAGGATTTTCAGGCCTGTCCGCTTATACAGACTCCACACTGTATTCAGTATATATTTTTTTAATTTTAAATTAACTATTAATATATTTTTTTAAGATTGAAATTTGTCACCAACAATCAAGGGTAAAATACTTTTAAAGCTAACATTTTTTGACGTTTACCTGCCGTTTAATCCATACTTCACTGTACTATATTTAAAAAGTTTTTCCCTTTTCGATATAGCTAAGCGTTGGTTTGAATCTCATCCTATGTCACGAAATTTTATAAGACATACAGATGTCCATATTACTATAGTAAAAAATATCACATTGGTTAAAAAGTCATTTTTTGTCGACGAAGATTTCGAAATCAAAAAACTTTATCCCTTATTTATTTGACACTTGCAACTGCACTTGTTATTAGCCGATTTACCTGATAAATATAAAAAATTCTATTAGACTCTAATTACATCATTTTAAGAATTTTTGAAAAATGTCGGATACCGAAACACCTATAAAGAAAAAATTTGATGCTGAAAAAGACAGATGCTACCGATGCGGAATGAAAGGACATTATGGGTACGGTCCTTAAAATGTTAATTTATAAAATTTACTATCTTAACTTTGAGCAGTTATGATTGTGCGAAAACTCATGGCTTATCTAACAAGTCGGAGAAAGAAAGACCAAAAAGATCATTCAACGATAAAGATAATTGTTATGAATGTGGAAAACGTGGACATTATGGATATGATTGTGACCGCAGAATTATAAGAGAAAGAAAAGGAGAAATTAAAACTGTAAGACTTTTGGATTGAAATTTAACTCGCATTTTAGGACCTCCAAACCGGTGAGGTATTTCGGAACTGCTACATGCATCCTTAAATTTTGGGCGATAATATACATTTTTAAGCTTTGGGCAACGCCAGAGATTTTTTTAAGATTTTCTCGAGAAACCGATAATTTGCGGTAAAAACTGAAGTCGAAAAAACTGGCTCTGCACCGGAAAGCTGCTTGCAAAGTTGTATTATTGCCCTAAATTTCAAAAGGATCGTATGTATCAGTTCCGAACAATAAAGTGAGTTTGAGGGATCCTAAAAATACCAGACCATATTCTGAAAAATAGTTATTCGAAAAGTTTTCAAATTTAATTTAAAGGGACCTTTGACGGTAAGGGTACCAAAATGCGGGCCAAAAAATTATGGCCCGCCAATGGGGGGTAAATCGACCTCAGGAATCCGAATCGAAATAAGTTAAAGCTTAAATGGTCACAGAAAGCGCTAGAGAGCAAAACGCGGGCCATATGCAGGCTAAAAAAAAATGAGGCTATGGGGTAAATCGTATCGAAAAGCTCGAATAAGACCGTTAAAATTTGAAAAAAATGCCCACAAGAGCCGCTAGAGAGGCAAAACGCTGACTATATTCGGGCCGTTAAATACAAAGGCTATGGTGTAAAATTATATCAGAGAAGCCCAAAATGACCAAAAAAATTGAAAAATGCCCACTAAAGCTGCAGAGAGCAAAAAAAAAATTAAGAAGAATTTTTTTTGAAATAATTTAGATGTTCTTGTTCGGAATCAAATTTTGCATTTCTTACAATATTTTTTAAATGAATACACAAAGTTCAGAATAACTTATTATGAAATGCCTTTTTCAAGTAAAGTTCTATCGATCTAAAATTTTTATTTCGACATTATTTTCAATAGTAATGCCTCCCGGCGGGCGCTGCCGGGGACTGTTGTGTTGTTATATTATGTACACTCAGGGCATGACAAACACTTTTGATTGTGTAAAAAACAAGGATTGATGCAAGAAAATTAGGCATGGGTATATTTTGCGGGCAAATGCAAAGCATATTGCTGCACTAAATTTATGGTTAATTTCTATCAGGGAAGTCGAAAATGACAGTTAAAATGTCCAAAGTGACCACAAGAGCCGCTAGAGAGCAAATGTAAAGCATTTGCTCGACTAATTTTTCGTTGGCCTATTGAGTAAATTGGTTTCAGAAAGTCGAAAATGACACTTAAAATGTTCCAAAGTTACCACAGGAGCCGCTAGAGAGGAAAAATGAGGACAATATGAAACTGATTTTTGTTAGAGTACATTGATATCTGTTTGTGCGAAATTGAGTTTCAACTCATCAAAGTACACACATTTGTCGAAGGCGAAAATTCCTTGTAAAGTTACTTATTGGCGATATTTTTTTGATAAGCCATCAGTTGCATCGAATGTTCTCGGAGATGGCTCATCCGAATCCAGGAAATTCCAATTGTATCAAGCAGCCAATGAGTTGATACTGACAATTTTATCTATTTAAAAGCACCGGGTGACCGGTAATACCGGTCAAATCTTAAAAAACGGGTTTTCTCGAGAACCGGGGGAGGTATTGAAATGACTCGAATGTAATTATAATAATTATTAATTTCATATTCTCTATGTATCTTCAAAGGTCGTAGAAATAAGCTCTGTGACGATGCTCAATGAATATCAAAAAAAATATCTCGGCATTTATTAGTGTTTTGGAAGAGAATTCTAATTATGCATTATTATAAAGTAAAAATGGGAAAAAATTAAACAAAATTAAATTTTATAAAATTTAATTAAAACTCGTGCCAGTATACACGGATAAAACCGTGCAAAACTTGTTTGTCAGGAAAAAAAATAGGGTGGGGTGAGGAAGATTAGGGTTCCGTAGGAACCCTAGCTTTCTTGCACCCACCCTAGTTTTTTTTGACAAAAGTTTTTGCCATGCCCGGAGTGTACACTTATAATTTTATGTGTACACGTATATAATCCTATCTTGAAAGTATTAGAATTAGGGTTAGGTAATCGTGTCCGTGTACACGGTATAGAAAACGACGCAAG
Organism: Oikopleura vanhoeffeni; assembly: GCA_004367855.1. Taxonomy (NCBI): domain Eukaryota; kingdom Metazoa; phylum Chordata; class Appendicularia; order Copelata; family Oikopleuridae; genus Oikopleura; species Oikopleura vanhoeffeni. Next base: position 72,838 of record SCLH01002341.1, read on the forward strand.
CTTTTCTCCGGGAAAGGCTAGGGTTAGGGTTAAAAAAATAGGTTTGTGTTCCGCAGGAACAAACGACCATATTTATTAACATAAACCATAGACTTTACCTAGAAAAGTTTTGCCATGCCACGAGTGTACACCTATAACTGTTATTATTCTATAACCCAGCAAAAATTTACCGTTAAAATATATTTAGCTAGGATATCTTTTTTTAATGCAACCCACTTTTCTTTAGCATGATTACTGGACTATCATAAGAGATATAAATTAATGTTTTTGTATCATGTACCCAAGTAAAAGTTTTGCCATGGCTCTGGTAAAGTGTACACAATATCTTTTTAAACACAAATTTTAAACATGTAACAGCCCGCAGGCCCGCCGGAGGCAATGCTTTCTTCAATTATGATGAAAGAGAAAGCCATTAATAAAAAATCTTTAATTTATGATTTTAAATAGAATTATTTAATTTATGGAAATGCATTGACGGTTTTCATGGGAATCATATTTCTTTCCATCTAATCCCACATTTTCATCAAAAAGTTTGGCATGCCCTAAGTTACACAATTAATACTTCTAACAGCCCCCGACAGGGCCCGCCGGGAGAGAAATACTATTTTAATTTTTTTGTCAAAATAAAAAATTTGGAATCGATATATTTATGAATAAATTTTCTTTCGAAAATAACTATGTTTTGTGTATTATGTACCCTAAGTAAAAATTTTGCCATGCCCTTAGTGTTACACAATCATCTTTCAAACACAAAATTGTAACATATTATTTGAAATACATACTATTTGAAAATACTATTGACGGACCAGATTGTATTCTTAAAATCAAGTTTCAACATTTTTACATCAAAAAAAATTGGCATACTTCTCAGTGTGACAAATAATACAGAATACAGCCCCGGCAGGCCCGCCGGGAGGCAATGCTATCTAAATTATCATTAAAGAGAGAAGCCTCATAAAAAATCTAAGTTAATGATTTTTTGATAGGAATTATTTTTATTTATGGTAATTGCATTAGACGGTGTTACCATGAGAACATATTTCTTGATCTATCCTTGTTTTTTTGTACATCAAAAAGTGTTGTCATGCGCAAGTGTAGAATTAATACATACAACAGCCCCGTTGGACCCGCGGGAGCATTAATATTGAAAATAATGTCGAAATAAAAAAAAATTAGATCGCAGGTTATATATTATGCAAAAAAATATTTCGAAATTCCCATGTTTTGCCTCAGAAAACCGGTAATTTCAAAAAGTCTATTACAGTGAACTCTCTGATATAATTTACACAATGGCTTTTGTGGGCATTTTTCAAATTTTTACTGTCATTTTTGGCTTCTCCGCATACGATTTTACTACGTAGCTTCATTTTATTTGAGGCCTGCATATGGCCGCGTTTTTGCTCTCTAGCGGCTCTTGTGAGTCCATTAGAGCTTAACTATGTCGAATTCGGATCCTGAGGTCGATTTACCCCAGATCCTCATTTTTAATGAGCCTGCATATGACCCCGTTTTTGCTCTCTAGCGCTTTCGTGGTCTCTATTAGAGCTTAACCTATGTCGAATTCGGATTCCTGGGGTAAGATTTACCTCATGCGGGCCATTTTTTTTGGCCGCAAAATTACCATGCCAAGAAAATATGATTTCTCATGGTAAACCTCTAATGCAATTCCATAAATTAAATAATTCTATTTAAAAAGCATGAAATTATATTTTTATAAGGCTTCGCTCTTCAATCATAATTAAGCTAGCAGCCTCCCTGCGGGCCCTGCCGGGGGGCTGTATTATTGTGTGGGCTGTAATTAGGATATGCAAAACTTTTTGATGTTAAAAAATGTTTGAAACTGATTTTTACAATACAATTTGTCCGTCGTGAATAGTATTGCTCCCGGCGGGCCCTGCGGGGGCTGTATTATTGTGTGGCTGTATCTGATAGGGCCATGACCAAAACCTTCTTTGATGTAAAAACATGTTTTTGAAACTTGATTTATAGATACAATCAGTCCGTGAATAGTATTCAAATACCGTATGCCTCCCGGCTGTTTCAAGGATGTTAACAATTTGTAAGTTAATAAAAGATAATTGTTACCATTAGGGCATAGGCAAAAAAAATTTTTATACTTGGTTACATTCATTAAATTAAGATTTTAATTATGGCTTCATCTCTTTAATCATAATTTAAGGAATTCTTATTGTGCCTCACGGTTGCCCTGCGGGGGCTGTTAACATGTTACAATTATAAGGCCCGTTTAAACATAATTGTGTACACTAAGGCCATGCCAAATTTTTTTTACCTTGGGTTACATGATACATATAAACAAACGACAACCTTGATTTATTATCTTATTATATATTCTATGTTAATACAGCTGAGAAATATTGGGTTGCATTTTATAAAGAAAAGATACCTTTAGCAAGATACCTTAAGCAAAATAACATTTTAACGGTAAAATTTTTGCTGGTTCATAGAAAAATAACTGTATTTAGTGAAACTCGTGGCATGGCAAAACTTTTCTCCGTAAAAGTTTTATGGTTATTGTTAAAAATATGGTCGTTTGTTCCTACGGAACACAACCCTATTTTTTAACCCTAACCCTAAGCCTTTCCCAAGAAACAGCTTTGCGTCGTTTTATACCGTGTACACTGGACACGAGTTTCCTAATTCTAATACTTTCAAGATAGGTTATATTAGTGTACACTAAAATTATAGTGTCACTCGGGGCATGGCAAAACTTTTTGTCAAAAAAAAAATCAGAGTTGGTGCAAGAAGACTAGAGTTCCTGCGGAACCCTAATCTTCTCACTCCAACCCTATTTTTTTCCTGACAAACAAGTTTGCACGGTTTAATCCCGTGTATACGGGCACGAGTTTCAAATTTTTAAGATTTAATTTTTTTAAAGATTATTTTGGTTGAAATTTTTTCCCTATTCTGTACTTTATCAATAAAAGCATATTTATAAATTCTCTTTCAAAACACTAATAAATGCTGGAGAGATATGTTTTTGATATTCTTGAGCATCGTCATAGAGAATATGAAATTCATAATAAATTATTTTGTTGAGAATTTTCACCTTCGAACAAATGTGTGTACTTTTGATGAGTTTGAAACTCAATTCGACCAAACAGATATTAATTTACCATGAAAAATCAGTTTTCATATTTGCCTCCGTTTTGCTCTCTAGCGGTCCTGTGGTCACTTTTTGAACATTTTAAGTGTCATTTTCGACTTCCCTGGAACCAATTACTCAAAAGGGCCAACGAAAAAAAATAGTCCAGCAAATGCTTCATATTTGCTCTCTAGCGGCTCCTGTGATCACTTTGGGACATTTTAACAGTCTATTTCACCACCTTGAAATTCCACTCAGCTACACAAAAAACGCCATTCGGGGACGCCACTCTTGGGCGGTTATTGCGGAGATAATAAGCGATTAAATTTCATTATTTTTAAGGACACAAGATCAAGGATAGACTTTAAATTTGGAGGAATATATTTTTTTTTCAATTTTTTAAATTTTTCTGTGCTCCCGATAAATGCAAGAGAAAATAGAGGTTTAGTTTCGGGTACCTCATCTCGGAAACCATACATTTTTCAAATCACATATGAATAACAATCAAGTCTGAAAAAGAAGTTTTTCGTATTCCTTAGCGCCAAAATAAGCTACGCACAAAAATCAGAAAAAAAAAATTATAAAAAATATTTTTTGACTCGAACTCTGAAGGTTATAAAATAACGCTGAATTTGGAAAATTGAAAAAGTACAAAATTATATTAAAATTATTGAGAGAGCAGACTTATAAATTTTTTTAAAAATTTAATTTTTTTCAAAAATTTAATTATCTTTGGTCAATATAAGCCGAAAAAATGAAGTGTGAAAGTTCGGCCTGCTGTAGGCTTGATTATTCTCGGCAAGATATAATAAAATTAATCAAGCTGCAGCAATTGATTTGCGCAGCAGGCTTGACAAGCTTTGATCGTCGTAAGTATTTTTGTCTAGATGGCCGGGATAAATTACAATTTTTATAAATCTCAATATTCACCCGACGGAAATCCCATATTAAAAAACATGAAATTGAAATTTCAAAATTGCCTTTATTATCATGAAACAAGATGTCGATAGATTTTCCCGGTTGATTTACTTAGATAATGATTACACAGACTTGAGGATCTTTAGTGATTCTGAAGATTAAAATTGATGAAAATTTGAAATGGAACTGAAAGCAATGATTAAAAATTGTTAAATTCGGTTGAAAGAAACTAGAGATTCCTATCTAATTCTATTCCAATAAACTTATTTTTTCAAAAACATATAATAATTTGCGCTGAAAACTAAAGTTTAATTTATTTTTTCGAGTTTTAGAGAAATCACTTTGAGAAAAAAATAAAACTCTCCAATAAAGAACCAGAGAAGAAGAATAATTAATAACCGGAGTAGCCCAGATAACTCTAATCCTAAATGCTAGTGAGTCTCCTAATAGGAATTTTAATTTATGTGTCGTATTTACGCTTGGATTTTTTACGAAAAGTGGAGCGAAATAGTCATAAAAATTAAAGTAGGGAAAAAATATCTTCTGAACGTAGCCGTATTTCAAAATTTTAAAACATTAAATAGAAGAAGAATTGCGAACTACTATGACACATTTGAATGAAAAGTTCTGCTCGGGATTAATTATTCGTATCTCATTTTGAGGTTTAAAAAATCTCGCGTCCCCGAAATGGCTGTTTGGGTGATTTTTCTGTTGTGAGGGCGGTTAAGTGTTTATTTTCACTTCCCTGAACAAATTTTACTTCACCCCTGTAAGCCAACGAAGAAAATAGTCTAGCAAATGCTTTCGCATTTGCTCTCTACGGCTCTTCGTGGTGCCACTTTGGGACAATTTAAATGTTCATTTTTGGCATCCCAGTTACAAATTAACCATAACATTGTGGTGCAGCAATATGCTTTGCCAATTTTGGCCCGCGTTATGTACCCTTACCCTTTTGACGAACCAGTATAAAATTTAAGAACCGAAAATTTGAATTTAAGGGGTATTGGTTCCCAGTGGCCTAACCCTAGGTATTGGCAGTACCCAAGTTTGCGCTAAAATTAATATTTTTGGTCATTGTTTGACAACGGTTACTGGGAAAACGTCCAATCTAGTCCGTTTTTTATCTGCAAAGACCAAAAAAGGTGTTCTGACTTTTCGCCTTTTCGATTTTTTATGTCTCATCTATTACAGTAGATAACCGGAAAATAACTTTCAGCGATCGGCAATTTAATCGAATTGCTTCGAAATTACTACCACATGATTTTTTTTGATAATTCTGTTCATTTTTTGCGCTTCAAAAAATTGCATAAATTTTAGCCAACTATTTGGGAAATTTTAATGTATTTGTTTTTTCTTCAGGGAGATCAACCTCGTGGACGCGCTTCCCCAACATATGATGATTACCGTGGCGATGACGATAGAAAACTTTCTCGAAGTCGGAGTCCTCCGAAAGAAAGGACAAAGCAAAAACAAAGTGGAATTAAATTGAAAAGGAACTCTAAAAATGTTCAAAATATTCGGAGTCTTTGGAAGTTATAATAAAAAAACAATCTCTAATTTCTGCTCTTTAGAGGGTTGTTAGTGGAAAATGCAAGCTAAAATACAGTGGAATTAAATCGAAAAAGAGCTAGAAAATGTTCAAAATATTCGGAGTCTAGCAGTTATAATTAAAAATATTCAATTCCTAATATCTGTTCTTAAGAGGGTTGTGGGTGTAAAATGATGGAAGTCGCGATTATTTTTTATGGAACGATATTCCCGAAATAAAGTCTGCCCAAGCGGACAAAATGGGAAATACCATAAATTTGTAGCGTACTTTTCAATGCCTGTCTGCTATTTTCACATAAAAACAAGCTTAAATGTTCTTGCATTTTACACTCACAACTCGTTAAAATAGCACTAACCCTGCCAAAAACTATGTTAATTATTTGATCGCTATTTCTATAAAACATTTAAGACCCTGGGATATTATACTTTATATATGGCTCGAATTTTTCATTGTCATAATTGTGGAGATAATTGTGATGTTAATTTAGAAGAATGGAAATGTACAAAATGTAATACAGGATTTATCGAGGAAATTAACAGGTACTTATAATAAGGTATAAAAAACAGTAATTTATTATAGTCGTACTTAACTCGTAGAGTCACTTCAAGCCAAGTTGGCAAAGTCCGTTTTTTCTTTATTATTTAACTTTAATTCTAGAAAATTATAATAATGAGTACCGTGGTTACTTTTTTAGGGGACACACCCAGTTTTATTGATGATCGGAAAGATATTTGCATCCAACAGTCAAAGAAAAACTAATTCAGACCGGTAAAATTAAAAAAAAACGTCTGAGATCATTGTTCTTTTTGGTCACCCTAAAAAAATTTATTCAAAAAAAACGAAAAACTTTTATTTCACCTCATTAACACCCATCTGCACGAGGTGTTCTACCCCTTACCTGCACGAGTGTGTTTCAGATCACACACAACACTTTTTAAACAAAAGAAAACCATTTTAAACAAACAAATATTTTATAAAAAAAAAACATTTTTTACAAATGAAAACATTTTTTAACAAAAAAACATTTTTTTCACAAAAAAAACATTTTTTAACAAAAAAAAACATTTTGAGTTTCAAACTCATCAAAAGAACACACATTTGTTGGAAGGTGAAATCTCACACAAAAATATTTATTCTATCGGTTCGCAATTATAATTTATGTGTTTTGAAAAAGAATCTTATAATATGCTTTATTAATAAAGTACAGAATGAGGAAAAAATATTATACTTTAAAAACTTAAAATTTGAAACTCGTGCCAGTATAACACGGGATAAAAACGCGGCAAAACTTCGTTTGTCAGGAAAAAAAATAGGGTTGGGAGTGAGAAGATTAGGGTTTCCGTCTTTTGTTGACCAAAGGTTTTGCCATGCCCCGAGTGTACACTATAATTTTTGTGTACACTGAATATCAACCTATCTTGAAAGTATTAGAATAGGTTAGGTAAACTCGTGTTCCAGTGTACACGGTATAAACGGACGCAAAGCTGTTTCTTGGGAAAGGCTAGGGTTAGGGTAAAAAAATAGGGTCCTGTTCGCCGTGTACACTATAACAGTTTATTTTTTCTATGGACCAGCAAAAACCATGTTTGAAGCTTGCACATGGCCCGCGTTATTGTTTGCTCTCTAGCGGCTTTCGTGGACCACTAAGCACGTCAACCATTTCATCACAAACTTCAGAGTACTGCAAAAAAGCTTCAGGTCTTACTATGAAACGCCGTCAAAACAGAGGGCCTTCTTCATCAGAATCCTTACTACCGGATCGACGACCAAAACAACCACCGCTTTTTTACACTATTCTAAGTGGGCCTTTTTTGAAAAATCGAACTCAGCCCACAATTCTCGCTTATTAACTCTCAGTGACTTTATAAGCAGATGCACCTTTTCGCTTAAATTCTGTTCTGAAACTTCTTAAACCATTTTGCTTCACTTTCCCGCTCGGATGCTAGAATTAAAGCGAAACATGGTTGAATTTTATATGTTGATTAACTCTATTTAGGGTCATTTTTGTAAAACAATAAATTGGCATGTATACAGGGTCACAAGCAATGCGAAAACTTTAATGTAGAATTTTGAGCATTTTTCCTGCTTGGGTAATTATTTTAGCCGCAACTTTTTTAATCTATATTCTTCCTGAGGTCCATCACATGTTTGAGCGTCTTTCTTCATCATTACATTATTAAACTGTAACAAATAAACGCAAAGGCGATCTTAAAAAGTTCAACATTTATGATCGGGAAAAATTTTTTTTTTTTTGTTAACAAATGATTTTTT